>CABHPH010121461.1:31672-65502 GCA_902168325.1 Peromyscus nudipes | reverse complement strand
CCTCCCTCCCTCCCTCCCTCCCTCCCTTCCTTCCTCCCTCCCTTCTTTCCTTTCTTTCTTTTTTTGAGACAGGTTCTCTCTGTTCTGGAACTTACTCTGTAGACCCAGCTGACCTTGAACTCACAGAGATCCACCAGCTTCTGCCTCCCGAGCACTGGGAATAAAGGTATGTGCTACCACGCTCAGCAGGCTTCAAGTGTCTTGAGTGGCCAGGGCCACGGGTACAAGACATCATTCTCCATGGGTATTTATCTTATCTGCCAACTATCTCATGTGGAAACAGCTTAGGTCCATGAACATACCCACTAACCCTGCAGTGGTCTGTGACACCTGAGGTGGAGGACTCCTCCACCTCCATTTCCAGCCTCTTCTGCTGGCGCTGCAGCTTTATTTAGCTTGTCAGGAAGCTGACTAAAGCTGTCTTACTCTGTAGTCTAAGGGAGCTGCCATATTTGGCATGGCTTGAGTGTCTGCTCCAGCTCCTCTTTGGGTTGTAACTACACCATGTGTTTTGTTCTCTCAGAGCTAAGCATACCATAGTGGTGCTGGCTAAGGCCCTACTCTGTGTGGCCGAAAGGCTGCTTGCTCTCATGTACTGGTATCAGAGTTTGGTCGTCAGGCAGGAGTTAAGGGCCGGCAGATTGCTGAAGGGTAAGGGTCACTTAGGGCAGCTCCCAACAAACTAAGGTGGCTGCTGTGCTCACTTCCTGTAAGTTTTTCCACTGAGTTTAAAAACCAAAACCAAAACCTGATGTCTCACTGCATGGCCACAGTGGCTGTCTGTTGAACTGAGAGCTCTGGTCCTGATACTGTGGGGTGTGGCCTTTCCCTGGCCTCTCCCACTAGCTGCTGCATGCTGTTCTGAGAGGCCTGGGCCTGCTGTGCAGCAGCTGTCCTGTGCTGTTTGTCACTGTGTTTACATACACATCTCCCCGATGCAGCATGCACTTTCTTCTTCTGACTTGACTGATAACACATTGACATACAACTTTTCTCTCACACTAACAGCTCAGCAGATTGATAAATCCAATGGCACTGCTGTGATCGTTACGTTGAGCAGACATAGATACACAGGAAAACTCTAGTGCCCAAAGTTAGCTCAACTTTCAGCCAGATAATTTTAGCATTTGGTGGCTCCCAGATGTAGAACTTGGACAGGAGCTGGGCTGGGGGCCAGCAGCCATGAGAAGGGGCACAGTAGCATGGATGGTGCCAAACTGGGCATCAGACAAAAGTTTTGCCAGTTGCTATTTTGGGATACAGATAGTACCTTATGGTTAGCTCCAGTCTGGCCTTGGTGTGTTTGTTGTTGGTTTTCATCCTTCTTTTTCTTTTCTTCCTTTTTCTTTTGTCTTTTCTCCTCCTCTTCCTCCTCCTTTCTCCTCCTCCTTCTCCTCTTTGATGGCATTTCATATATGGCCTTGAACTGGTATGTGAAGATGATCTTGAACTTGTGGTCCTTCTGTCTCTGGCTCCCAGGTACTGGGATTATAGGCACGTGCTACTAGATTACCTAGCATGTGTGGTGTCGGGGATGGAACCCAGCACCTTGTGTGTGTTAGCCATGTGCTTACCACTGTGTTACACTCCAGGCCCCGTGCCCCGGGCATAGGCTATGTCTCTGTTGCTTACCTGTGCTAGGCCTCATGGTTTTAGATCTAGTACAAGCTGCCTTCTCTGTGAGTATTTCTCTTATCTGCCAAGCATCTACACCTCAGCCCAGATCCAGTTCAGAACAGACTCCCTGGAGTAGTTAGGTGGAGGTGGGGAGGAGAGAAAAACAGTAAAGCCATTATTTTCCCACAGTGGCTGAATTTTTTCTCTTCTTTTTCCTTGCCACTATTTTCAACTCAAAACACTTTCTGTCTGGTGTCCAGTCTCTGGAGTTCCATCCTGACATAAGGGGATTCTGGTCTGCTGCTTGTCAGAACATGGGTATTTATTCTTTACACAGAGGCTCTGTTGGCCATTGTTACCATGTTTAGGGCTGGCAGCAATCATACCCCAGTGTGGAGGCCATCCACAACATTGGCTATGTGAGATACAGCTAGAAGTGAAACTGACTGAGGGGTATGTATATAAAAGACATTAGAGCCTGTCTTAGTTAGGGTTTCTGTTGCTGTGAAGAGACACCGTGACCACAGCAACTCTTACAAAGGAAAACATTTAATTGTGGTGGCTTACTTAGGGTTTCAGAGGTTTAGTCCATTATTGTCATTGTGGGAAGCAAGGCAGCGTGCAGGCAGACATGGTGCTGGAGATGGAGCTCAGAGTTCTTACGTCTTGACTCACAGGCAACAGGAAGTGGTCTGAGACACTGGGTGTGACTTGAACATATTGAGACTTCAAAGCCCAACTCTACAGTGACACACTCCCTCCAACAAGAGCATACCTATACTTCCTAATAGTGCCACTCCCTTTGGGGGCCATTTTCTTTCACACCACCAGAGAGCCAAACATCAAAACATAAATCAATGTTTGATTCTGTTTTAACCGGAGTAGAGACATCACTGTGGTCCCAGTTAACTTGTCAGACATAGCCAGAAATACATACCCAGTCTCTACCAACCTCTCCCGCAGGCATACCTCCAGATGACCAAATGCAAGCAAGCAGCCCTGTGGCAGACACAGCCGACCATCTTCTAATTCTATTCCATTCTGACACCTTCCACCGTGAGGTCCTACTAGACTCCACAGCTGAGGACTTAGCCCCCAAATAGCCTTGCTTCAGATGTCAGTGGCAAAGCTCTGGTTTTGACATGTGTTAGGAGCTCCTCAAACTACCTCCTTGGAATCTATTAGTTGCTAGATTGACTTTTGCAACTCACTAAACACTTTACTCACATTTTACCCATTTATCATCAAGGATGGGACAGAGGATATGATGAACACTGGGGGAGATGTAGAGGGTGAGGCATGTGGGAAGGATGTTGGGTTCTCCTGTTTCTATGGGTGTGCCACCTTCTGGACCCTCCACATGTTTCACCTGTCCTTCTGGGATCTATCTTACCAACACTTCATTAAGTGGGCGTGATTGGTATCACTGGTGATTAGATGTCAACCTTACCCTCAGTTCTTCTGTCCCTTCCAGAGGTTGGAGAGGCTGGAAGTCCCTACTGTCTAGCTCTTTCTTTCTTGGTCTTTCTTGTTACCAGCTCCATCCTGAAACTGCATAGAGGCTTCCAGCTATCAATCATCTCATTAGCTTGCAAAAGGACACATTGGTGAATCCAAGAATTTTAGGAATCTGTGCCATGAAGTCAGACAAAAACCAAATATGTCTTTCACAATGTCACCTTTTAAAAGAGACTGAAATAGGAATATTTTTTAGGCCTTTGTAGTTCTTGGCTTCAGGGATGTGCTGATACCACTGCTGTAGGGGGTGTTGCAGCCATCCTTTCGTTGTTGTTTGAGACAAGGTCTCTCTGTAGCTCTGGCCATCCTGGAACTCACTATGTAGACCAGGCTGGCCTCAAACTCCAGAGATCCGCCTACCTCTGCCTCTGAAGTGCTGGGATTAAAGGTGTGTGCCACCATGCCCAGCTGGATGCAGTCATCTTTTGAGCTGTTAGTCACATGGTGAAAGTCACACCTATAGATCTGATGGTCATCAGGTCATGAGTTCAGCCTCATTGCAGACCCATTCAGATCAGGAAAAAGTAGAGGCCACTCCTTGGTGACTCACTAACATGAGAACCATTGAACCAAATTTGGTGATCTACCAACCCGTGGCTTCCCCGTAGCTGTATGCTTCTACCTTGTGAAGCAGATGTGGTCAGCATCCCACTTCAGACCCTCTAGGGAATAGAACCTACCTCCTCTTTGGGAGGGCCAAGTCGTCACACTATCCCTACTTTAGTGCTCTGCTCATGACTCTCTCAAGAGCAATATAACATGGCAATACAAGTGTGTGTGTGTGTGTGTGTGTGTGTGTGTGTGTGTGTGTGTGTGTGTGTTTGAGTCAGGGTTTCTCTGTGTTACCCTGGCTGTCCTGGAACTAGCTCTGTAGACCAGGCTAGCCTTGAATTCACAGAGATTCACCTGCCTCTGCCTCTTGAGTACTGAGATTAAAGACTTTTTTGTGTTTTTGTTATTTGTTTTTAATGAGCAAATGGGAATGATCCCACCAGGACATTTTCATTTTATCCAGAAATGAGACATGTCCTGTACTTCCAGAGCTCATGGCTACCCACTTTTTCATGAGAAGAGGCCTTTGAAGAGCCCCATTGAGGACCCTAACACAGAAAGGCATGGGTGGCCTACATGCATTTTTATAATTTTTAAATAATTTAATTTTTTTTAATATTGTGTGCATTGGTGTTTTGCCTGCACATACGTCTGTGTGAGAGTGTTGGATCCCCTAGAACTGGAATTACAGACAGTTGTAAGCTGCCATGTGGGTGCTAGGAATTGAACCCAGACCCTCTGGAAAATCAGCCAGTGCTCTGAACTGCTGAGCCATCTCTCCAGACCCGCCTTTTTAGTTCTGTGTTTATTTTTTCAAAACATAGTTTCTCTGTGTAGACTTGGCTGTCCTGGAACTCGCTCTGTAGACCAGGCTGGCCTCAAACTCACAGAGATCCACCCACCTCTGCCTCCCAAGTGCTGGGATTAAAGGCATGTGCCACTACCTCCCAGCTAAAATTTTTAATATTAAGTTTTTAAAATGTTTTTAAATTTTGCTTTTTATTTATGTATACGTATGTGTGTGCCTGCTTGTCCATATGTGCACCACATGCATGCAATACCTATAGAGGCCAGAAGAGGGTGTTAGACCCACTAGACCTGGAATTACATGTGTTTGTGAGTCACCTGATATGGGTGCTGGGAACTGAACCTTTTGCAAGAGCATCAAGTGCTCCTAACTGCTGTGCCATCTTTCCAGCCTCTATATCTGTTTTTTTGAAATATACATTCCCTTGACATTTTCCTTAGAGAGTCCAAGGTCACAGAACCCATCTGTGCCTTTAATCCCAGCATTCAGGAGGCAGGGGCAGGTGAGATCTCCAGAAAAAAAACAAAACAAAACAACAACAACAACAAAAAGACTTAGAAGCCTGGGAAGACCATGTAGTGGTCTTTGTGCCTCTAGGACCAAGAGCCTGGAGGAAGCTGGAACCATTTGCTTTAGATAGAGCTGGAAGAGATATTCTCACTGTGCCATCCAAGCTGTGCTCCTAGCTCCTAATAATTTTGATTGAATAAAAGCATACCAGTTCATATTAATTTTCTGTTCTCCAAAGAAAGCATCAACAACCCTTCCCCCTCCCCATGACATGTTGGCCATGGCTCCTGTCAGGGAAGAGACTCTTGTAGGAACACCATGTTCCTGGAAAGAAAAATGTGAATCCAGCCAGCTGAAGTGGCTATCTTCCTCTGTGACTGACCAAGAACCATGATCTCAGAGTGCATCTCCCCTTCCCTGGGGCATCAGCATGCAAGGATTCAAAAACCTTATCCTGAAGAAACAAAACACAGGGCAGAAGCTCTTTCCTTAAACTGGCAGGTTCCTTGTCTCTAGAGCTGTTTGTGATCTATACTAGTTACTTCCTGGAATGAATGTCTCATCCACTGTGGGCTTAGGAATGAAGGGTAATTGTTTGTAGCTCATGTAGCAGGCACCAGCAGCCAACAAGTATGTCTCATCTGCCTCTGGGCCAGGGGACTTGGATATCATGTGTGGCTTGTTTGCTTTCTCTCTCTCTCTCTCTCTCTCTCTTTCCCTCCCTCCCTCCCTCTCTCCCTCCCTCCCTCCCTCCCTTCTTCTTTATTTTGGTTTTTTTTTTTTTTTTGAGACAAGGTTTCTCTGTGTAGTTTTGATGCCTGTCCTGGATCTCACTCTGTAGATCAGGCTGGCCTCCTGCTCACAGAGATCTGCCTGGCTCTGCCTCTCAAGTGCTAAGATTAAAGGCGCCACCACTGCCCGGGCCCCTTTCTTTCTTTTTAAATTGTTTTTTCATCCTGACCATTGTTTCCCCTTCCTCCTCTCCTCCCAGTCCTTCCCCTCCCAAATATGGCACATCAAGACTAGGCACCTCCCCTAGCATTAAGGCTGGACGAGGCAACCAGTATGAAGGACAGGGTCCCGAAAGCAGGTAACAGAGTCAGAGACAGCCCTTGCTCCCACTGTTAGGAGTCCCACAAGAAGACCAAGCTACACACTGTAACATATGTGCAGAGGGCCTAGGTCAGACCCATGCAGGCTCCCTGGTTGTCAGTTCAGTCTCTGTGAGCCCCTATGAGCCCAGGTTAGTTGATTCTGTGGGTTTTCATATGGTGTTCTTGACCCCTCTGGCTCCTACAATCCTTCCTCCCCGTCTTCTGCAAGATTCCCTGAGCTCTGCCCAGAGACCTAGGATAGAACCAAACACGACTGGCCAAAAAAAGGAGGGGGGGGGAAGGCAATGGAATGATTTCTAGTGGTATTCTGCTATACTCATAGATTGATACCTTGCTCAATTGTCATCAGAGGCTTCATCCAGCAACTAAAGGAAACAGATGTAGAGACTCACAGCCAAACTGTTTAATTATTTTCCTCTTTATTTATGTATTTATTTTATATAGATGGGTGTTTTGCCTGCATGTATGTCTGTGTACTACATGTGTGTAGTGCCCAATGAGGCCAGAAAAGGGTGTTGGATCCCTTGAGGCTGGAGTAGTTATAGATAATTGTGAGCTGCTGTGTGTGCTGCGGATCCATGTCCTCTGGAAGAGCAGCCAGCTCTTAACTGCTGAGCTGTCAGCCCCATGTGTAGCTTTCTTAACTGAACTGTATTGTCTTACATAGGCTCCAGCTGGCATATCCCCCTGCCCTTCCCCTGCTGTGGTGGGCACATGGCTGTGGGTGAGATAGTTTATGACATCAGTGAAGAGGTAGTTCCAGTGCCTGTGGAGTACTAGCCTGTTCTGGGCCTGCCCTTGCTGACACCCAAGCCACCCAATGTAGGCTACTCTCAGTGGGTACATGGGCTACTCCTACTGTGGGCAGTGGGAAGCCTTCATTAGCAACCCCTCTATGGCCCCTTCTGTGGGCCTAGACAGATTCCACCCCAGCCTTCCAGTACAGGTAGCCAGCTCTTGAGTCCAGGGTGACTTCAGCGCTGCCCAGATAAGGAAGGACTGTGTCAAGGGTTAGTCCAGAAGGTTGGGTCAGTAGTGTGCCCCAGGCAGTGACCCGAGAAGGATGGTGGCTGAAGGAGGGTAGTGGTGGCTGTGTCTGACTTTGTGCACATTTATAGCCCCAGGAGGGTCCTGGCTACAGAGAAAGGTGATTCAAGGGGAGCATCTTATCCTTGTGCCTGGGAGGCCAAGTGTGGGAGGAAGAGATGCTCTCTGGGATACCCAGAAGGCAGAAGGTCACCGGCTCATCTGCTGGCAGCTAGCCTCACAGATGGCCCTTCCAAAGACACACAGGCGCTTACACAGGCTCTGAGGCTCAGCCAGTATACTCTCTTTAGGGGCATGACCTTGCATAGTCTAGCCCCTGTAGAAACAAAGTGCACACAGAGTCCCTGGCTACTCTCAGAACATTCCTGGGAACTTCTCTCCTCAGCTGGCTCACCCATATCGAACGAAGGTCCTGAGGGCCATGGAGACAGTACTGAGCAGTCATATCCACGAGCTGGACAAGGACACTGCTGGCATTGTCATCCTCCTGGCTTCCAGTGAGATGACTAGGACCAAGGTGAGGGCCTTTGGCCATGTAGGCTGGGGAGGACAGCTTCTTTGGCCTCCATCCATAGTACCTGGAACAGGGCTGGAGTTTGACTGGCAGAGACCCCTCGATCCTGTGTACCCCTTCGGGGCAGAGGCTAACGCAGAGGGCAAAGCACCTGAACTCTTAGCATGAGGGGAGGGAGCCTGTGCTCAGGCTAGCGGCTACATGCAACCCTCTTCATCGCCTGGCCTCACCTCACCAGTCCTTCCTGCCACACTTGTGGCTTATCTCATAGGCATCAGGCCCCCTACAGAAGGGAGGTGGGCTGAAGGCCACGCCATGTGGTCTCTCACCTGTATTCACTAGGTACACTGGAACATAGCAGCTTTTCCTTTTCCAGGCACCACTAAGGGCAGAGTAGTATTTTGCTTGTATCTCTTGAGATGTTCAGGGAGAGTTCAACCTAGTGATTCTTTGGGGTGCAGGAGCTGGACTGTGACTGGCAACAGGCAGCGAGCAGCGTCCTGGTGGCTGTGGGGAAGCGATTCATCAACCAGGTGATGGAGGAGGTGCTCAGCAGATTCCAGCCTGGTGTTCTGCCGCACTCCTCAGTGCTGCACACACTTGCCAGCCTCTCAGTGTCCAATGGTAGGTGCCATTGTGATTTGGGGCCCTTGATGTCCCTGAGTAGTTCTGGGGGCCTCTGAGGACTACCTGGGGTTCTGGGTCTCATTTCTGAAGCTGTGAAGAGTACTTCTGTGGGCCCTTTCAAAGTCCCGAGGGAGGGGGTGGATGGGAAGTGGGCTGCGCCTGCAGCCCCTGTGACAGCCTCTCTCTTACAGCATTTGGAATGGTTCCCTTTCTGCCATCCATCCTGAGTACCATGCTACCCATGCTGGGTATGGCCAAGCAGGATGCACTGAGGGTGGTGTTCTGCTGTGGTAAGACAGTGGGCATTGCCCATCTCCTTCACTTTCTGAACTGGAGCCCCTCTTGGGAGGCTGTGTACAAAGATACCCTTTGTGGTTGGTGCCATTGAGGTGGGTGTGGGCCGTCTACTAGTGAGGTAGGGCTCAGCTGGCCAAGCCACTGCTGAGGTGAGGCTGGGTAGGGCCTACACTCAAAGATAGAGCTCTGCCCCATTACTGCCTCTTTCTGATACTGGGGATGGCCTCTCCAACCCCTGTGTTTTATTCAGAGGCCTGAATAGGTCTGGAGAGTGGGAAGAGTCTTTTCTCAGAGCATCGCTTCCATTTTTATACTACATGTTCCCAACCTGAAGAGTGGACCATTCATTTGGTATCTCAGACCCATGGTGGTGAAGGACCACATTCAGTGTCTTCCTACCATTATCCTGTGGCCTGGGTCTGCAGCCCTTTGTGTGCTTGCAGGGGACCATGGACAGGCTGTGGCCTGTCACTTTGGTAGAAGTGGAGATCAGAGACCCTGGGCCATTTGTCAACAGCAGCAGTTACTTCACAGGCATGGCCTTGGGCTTCCTGAGTGTTCAGAACCCCTGACAGCAAGGCTATGGTTCAGATGCTTGGTAGGAAGGGTGCACCCAGGCCCTTCTAGGACCCCCATGCCTCAAGTCAGGATCCTTTATTCATGCCCAGCCCTCCCAAGTGGGGTCTGTTAGAGAGTTCTTGAGTTCTCTGCCTTTTTCCTGCCTCTTCTCCCAGCAGTAAAGTTCAGCAGGATCTTCGGCTCCTGCCACCTCCCCTCAGTCATTGCACTCCCATCTGTCTTGCCCTGCCTGGGCTATGCCGTGTCTGTGGGCTATCCTTTCTCCCTAGTCCCTTTCTGCCTGGGATTGAGAGCAGGGCCAGGTCAGTGGCAGAAATCCTGCTTGACGTAGTTTGGGGTGAATAGGGGATTTGTAATAGAGTAGGTGTTACACGAATGTTAAATGGTCTTATAATAAAAAACCCCGGAGCCATATATTGGGGTAAATGCTGAAAGATCAGAGAGACAAAGGAACAAGCCACTGCCACGTCTTACCTCTAGGACTCCTCAGCCTGAAAAGGCTCTCTAGTGGAAAGACTCTCAGCCAAAAAGCTTTCCTGTCTCCTCACACCTTATATACCTTTCTCTGCCCAACCATATCGTTTCCTTTTTAGTGCTGGGATTAAAGGCGTGTGACTTCCCAAGCAAAGGCATGAGATCTCAAGTGCTGGGATTAAAGATGTATGCCACCACTGCCTGGCTCTGTTTCTCTCCTAGATTGAGTCAATCTCATATAGTCCAGGGTGGCTTTGAACTCACAGAGATCCAGGCAGATCTCTGCGGGTGCTAGGATTAAAGGTGTGTGCCACCACTGCCTGGCCTCTATGTCTAATCTAGTGGCTTGTTCTGTTCTCTGATCTTCAGGCAGATTTTATTAGGGTGCACGATATATCACCACAGGTAGTCACAGTGTGTACTTCAGTAAACACACATTCAGACCCCGAAGGGGCTAGATGCAGGTGACAGGGCCTCGCCCAGGTAGAGACTGTAGAACTCTCCAACAGAAAGAGGAAGGACACTCTGGGTTCTGAGCATTTGGTACTAGTTGCTTTGTGGCTCTCCTGAAAAACAAATGGTGGGGCTGAGCCTGGCCTGCAGGAAGATGCCCTCCAGTTCCTGCTGTGTGGGCACCTCTCATGCTGTAGCAGGTGGGCTCGACCAAAATGAACTCCCTTTGGGGGGTGCAGGGTCTCATGTTGCACAGACCTGGCTATGTAGCTGAGGATGGCTTTTAACCCCTGGTTCTCCTGCTAGAATTACCGACATGCAACCATTCCTTGGTTTCTGTGGTAAGGGCTTGAACCCAGAGGTTTGTGCATGCTCTGCAAACACTTTACCAGCTGAGCTACATTCCCCAGCCCTGTTTTGTTTTCAGAGAGAGGATCTCTGAATGTGAAGTCAATTCTGCTACCTCGGCTTCCTGATTGCTGAGACATTGGCTAAAGTCATCCAGGCTTAGCAGGCGTACTCCTAGAGTGCCTCCTACCTGTACGGCTCACACCAGGCATCCTTTGTTTGCTGCTGGAGGACACAGTAGTCCTGTGGCCAGAACAGCCTCCGTCAGGCCAGTGGGATCTCTGGTTCTGGGCATCCCAGGCTAGGTGTGGCTGAGGTTGACAGCACTCCAAAAGCGGAGGGCAGTGAAGAGCTGTCTAACAGGAGGCCCTCCATAGTAGAGGGGCTGATAGAAAGGTCTCCGGTGGGCAGGGCTGCAGCCTGCCTGGCTTGCTGCCTGAGATGGCAGGCAGCACACAAGTCCCACTTCTGAGGAAGGCCAAGTAGGAAGGTGACAACAAGAGACACAAACTGTGGCTGGGATGTTAGCAGTTTGGGGAAGAGAAAACAACCAAAAGAAAGGCTGTGTGACTAACATCCCAGGGAGAGAACGGGGAGAGTGCACTAATGACGCAAGAGGATGTCACCATCCATTGAGGAGCTACAATCAAGAAGAAGAGTAAGTCAACCTATCTAAAAATGTGGTCAGAGAAATGGAAAACATCACAGAACGACTGGAGATTGAAGAAACCTCTGGGGAATATGGCAGAATTCAGAGTTGTAGGAACAGGAAAATAGAGAAGAAAGGGTTGGTAAGACCCTGGAGTCTGCGTTCCAGGGACAGACACCTGGAGAAGAAAACAGAGAAGGATGTGTGAAGTCCCATGACTCCATGATCAGAAGATACACCTGCCATCTGACTGAGAGAGTAAAACAAAGGCTTTCCAGAGAAACGGGTCTCGGAAATGTATTTCATCTATTCTTCCCTAGAGCAGATGAAGGGTGTGATGCTCAGAGGTGGCGTGAACTGAGAAGGAGGATGTCCAGGTGATGGCATTCTTATATGGTGGAAGGAGGCTAGGGTGAGTGGCCAGTGATGCCATTCTTCAAGGCTGTGTGCATGACAAACCCCTGCAGAACCGACAGACACCAGTGTAAGAGGATCTGCGTGCAGGGCCAGCAGAGCTCCACTAGGGGGATTAGTGTTGTGAGGAGCCGGCTCCGAAGTGCCGGGCTGGAAGTTCAAAAGGAGGACACGTCACTGTGGGAGAGCTTGTGGCACTTGAGAGAAGAAGACCCAGCTGGTGGCTGCTGCTTCCCAGAAAAAGGACATTGGCATCTTTCATCCTGGGTATATGCAACCGATTAAAGATCAAAATCTAATGAGTTGTGAGGATTTTACTTCTGGAAATATGATTACCTGCTATTTGAAAACTATTCTTGTCCCTGAAGAGCACTCTAAGACCCTTCAGATCAGAAGGAAGAGCCTTGGGGCTGAGAGGAGCTGAGGAGTCACAAGTCTCTGCAGCCTCCAGGCCCTTTTGGTCTTAATGTCAGCAGCCAGGAGTGGTGGGAGTTGAGGCCATTGCCCACCTGAACAGAACCCCAGAGGCCCATGCTCTGGGAAAGGGAGACTGACTAGTGAGCATTTCACTAGGGATGCTGGTGGGAAGGTAGTTTTGGTTTTTGTTTGTTTTGTTTTCTTCCTTCATTTCTTTTAAATTCTCTCTCGAGAGTTTGTTGCTGTAATTTATCCCTGTATCAATGAAGGTTTCAAATCTCTCTCTCTCTCTCTCTCTCTCTCTCTCTCTCTCTCTCTCTCTCTGAGACAGGATTTCTCTGTGTAATAGCCCTGGCCATCCTGGAACTCGCTTTGTGTACCAGGCTGGCTTCAAATTCACTGAGATCTGCTTGCCTCTGCTTCCCAAGTGCTGGGATTAAATGCATGCGCCACCACTGTCCATAAAGTTTATTTCTCTTTTTGGATTGGACTGGAGGCCTTGGTTGAGGCTCTGCTTCACAAGTGGGCTCAGTTAGGTGTGTCCTCTAGACACCATCCTGTGGTCAGCCAAGACTGTCCTGGGCACTGGCTGGGGGAGCCGCTGGCTGTGGTGTCGATGTCCCAACATGAGCATGCAACAGTGGCAGCCACCATCATGTGCCTGTCAGCTTAGTGCAGAGCAGGCTCAGGGCGATTTTGGAATGACCCAGTGGAGGCGATGAGACAACAGAGTGAAGAAATAAAAGAATGAACATGAGTTCTGTGAGGGAAAAAAAGACTAAACAAAAGCATCAGAAGCTAAATTTTCTCCGAGGAGAAGTAGGTGGTGTAGGTATACAGGGAGAAAGGGCACAGGGCCAGAGTCTAAGGACACCCTGAGGGCAGCACCCAGCAAGAGCCTTTGAGACTCAGAGGATCAAGGGAGAAGGGGTAGGGTGGAGCAGGTGGCAGAAATGTTTGCCAGCTCTCTCCCTCCTTGAAGGATGAGAATCCTCATACCAGAAATACAGCAGATATGAAGTGGTCCATGCCAGAATCCAGATACCATGAAGTAACTTCTGGAAAAGGTTGAGCATCCAGAGCCACATCCTCTTCCTGGGACCCTGAACCTAGCATGGCAGGAAATAGCATCTGTGGTAAAGCTGTTTGAGAGTCACTGCTGTGAGGGCTAAGAAGGATTAGAAGATTCATAAGCTATGGAGGATTCCCAAGCCCATGTGAGGGCCACACACCAGCCACAAAGCAGCCACATGACACTTGGTCATTGGTGCTCAGTACTGGAAACAAAGGAGGTAGCCTGAGAATCCTGTGGACAAGACCATGTGCATTATGGCTATCTATACAAAGGCTGCAGGAACATCCTTCCATTTGCCCTGATATGGGCTGAGCCACTCCTATGCAAAAGGAAAAGGGTCAGTTCCCAGGTTCTTTTTAAGATCTGAGAATTAACATTTGCATGAGGATGCCCCATTTACCACTTTGCCTATGCACCATCGATTAGATGGTTTGGGATTGTATGAAGGTCACTTTGGCAAGATGTGAGCCCTTGATGGACTGACTAGTTCCAGAGGGTGGGAAGCACAGCGATTTCTGCCTCAGTGCCCACCCTGTCCCTGTCGCTCTGTTGTGTTCTCTCATGGCCCAGACCTGTGTCTTGGGCTCGAATCCCAGCCATATCTTTTGTACCTCTCCTATGACCGCCTGCAGCAGCTCAGAGCCTCTGCTCTACCCACCTCTGTCCCCATGCAGGCCCCAGGGCATGGCCAAGGAAGACATGAGTAATAGCCCTGGCATCCTGTGCCCATCCACATAGGCCTGGAGCCTCTTTCCTGTTTCTTCTTGTCCTTACACTGGGCCTGGTAGCCCTTGTGCTGTATGGAGCATGATCATGGGGAGGGGCTCAGTGCTTCCTTCTTTTGTCTCTGGGGTAGACATGGGGGCAAGGTTATTTCAAGGGCATTGGATCAGAGTGTTGTGGATTGGCACTGTCCTGGAGGCTCAGGGAGAATATTTTCCTTCCTTCTTCCCTATTCTGGTAGTATGGTAGTAAGCCTCGTGTGGCGTCTTGGAGCTTCAGCTTTCACTTGCCCTCCATCATCTGCTTCTGTTACATGTGGCTGTCTTCTCCCCATCTCTTCTATTTTCAAGTCAGGGCTAGGGCCACTCTCCTCTATGTGACCTTGTCCTGACAGGCCTGTAGTCACCCTGTTTCCACAGAAGGCCAGATTCTGAGGTTTCAGAGGAGATACAGATTTGGGGAGAACTTCTGTTTGTCCTGGTGTAGTCTGGGGGTCACCACCTAACCAGGTGCTGGTCTAGGCACCATGCCGACTGTCTTGGGAGGTCATGGGCAGCACTGGGGAGCCAGTGTGGGGTATGTCAGGATTGCTCTCTCTGGGGCCCTCGCAGCTCTGCAGCACTTCAGTGAAAGCACCCTGGAGTACCTGGCCAACCTGGACCAAGCCCCAGACCCCACAGTCAGGAAGGACACCTTTGCTGCTGACATCTTTGGTGCCTATGACGTTCTTTTCCACCACTGGCTGCAGAGTCGTGATGCCAAGGTACAGCTATGACCCATCAGGGGCCGAGGCTCAGCTCGTGAGGCCTCCTTCTGCCTTTGCCTTTCTCTCTGCCAGGGTGGTCCTAAGGGAGGAAAGGGGCCCAAGCTCCCTGCCCACAGATGGTGCTTAGGAGGTGGTGAAGAGCCCCTACATCCAACTGGAGTCAACTTGTTCTAAAGCTTGGTCTTGAGGCCTGGTCATTGTAGGCCCCTATGGCATCCATTCTCTTCCCTGAGACTATGTCCTAGCTGGCCACATCTGACCTCTTGCCATAGTTGCCCCATAGATGGACTAGTAACTGGTAGCCACCAGGCTGGCCTCTTAGACCTGGGGTTCAAAGCCATGAGCAGACAGGGAGGCCTTTGCTGTCTTTTCAGCTCCGGCTTGCAGTGGTGGCGGCTCTGGGTCCCATGAGCCACCTGCTTCCCAGTGAGAAGTTGGAAGAACAGCTCCCTAAGCTCCTCCCTGTGGTGCTCGGCCTCTACAAGAAGCACTCGGAAACCTTTCAGATATCCAAGGTATTTGGAGGGAGGGAGGACAGGCACAGCAATACCGGAACCCGAGCAACCCTAACTTAAAATTTTGTTTTGGGTTATGAGGTGAGTGGCTTCCACTCTACTAAGCACTGGATGGGAGCCTGGGAACTTGCACCTCTACCTGCCATACTGACCTTTCTTAACCTGCCCCCAAATTCTGGAGGTTAAGGTGTACCTTCTTCATTTGGGTCTTAAAGGGGATTGGTGTTCACCTGGACCGCTTCCTAGGGCCTCACTTCCCTCTTGTGGGGCAGAAGATGGACTGACACCATCTCCTTCCTGTCTTGAACAGAGCCTGGGACAAATTCTCGAGGCAGCTGTGAGTGTGGGTAGCCGCACACTGGAGGTTCAGCTAGATGCCCTGTTGGTGGCTCTTCATGCTCAGGTAGGCTGGGAGATGAGTACTTGGGGAGGTGGATCTTGTGGGGGTGGGCCCTTCAAAGTGAGTTGCCCAGTGGGAGCACAGGGAGCATGATTTGGAGTGGGTGCTTCAGTCACACAGCCGTACAGTGGACTTCCTGAGCATCACATGGGTGTGGCCTCCAGGGATGAGGCACCATCTTCCAGCCCAGCAGTCTGTCCGTTTCTTTTCTGTTGCTCTGACACAATAGCACGGCTAAGACAACTTACAAAAGAAAGGGTTTGGGGCTGGAGAGATGGCTCAGTGGTTAAGAGCACCTGCTGCTCTTCTAAAGGACCTGGGTTCGAATCCCAGCACCCATGTCAGGCATCTCACTTCTGCCTGTAATCCAGCAGGAGGGGTGGGGATCCCACTCCCTCTTCTGGCATCCACCCCCACATGAACATTGCAAACACTCATAAGACACGTACAGCTGTCCAGATAAATAATAAAAGTTACAAGTTATAAACAAAAAGCAAACAAACAAAAAAACAAAGTGTTTAATTGAGCTTAAAGTTTCAGAGAGTTCGAGTCCCTGATGGTGGGCAAAAGCATGGTGACAGGAACAGCTAAGAGCTCACATCTTGATCTATGAGTAGGAGGCTGTATTAGTCAGGGTTCTCTAAAGAAACAGAACTGTTAGAGTGTGTGTGTGTGTGTGTGTGTGTGTCTGTCTGTCTGTCTGTCTGTGATTTACTAGCATGGCTTACAGGCTGTGGTCCAAGTAGTCCAACATTGACTGTCTCCTGATGAAAAGGCCAAGGATCTAGTAGTTGTTCAGTTCTTGAGACTGGATGTCTCAGCAGTCCCAGTCTGGTGCTGGAGTCCAAGGGAAATCTGAGAGAGCTGCCAGTCTTCGGTCTGTGTTGGAATTCTGAAGAAGTGGGTTCTGACAGCAGTGAAGGAATGCCTTGGGAGCAGGACAGTGAAAGTGAGGGCAAGCAGGCAAAAACTAAAAACTTCTTGCATCCCTGGCCTTTTAATGTAGCCTGCCACCAGAAGATGTGGCCTGGATCCAGTGTGGTTCTTTTTACCTCAAATGCTCTAATCAAGAAAATTCTTTACAGTCAAACCCAGCTTATTGTTGTTTTTTTGTTTGTTTGTTTATGTGTATGGATGTTTTGCCTGCATGCATGTCTCTACTACCAGCATCTGGTGCTTGTGAGGATAGCAGATCTCTGAGACCTGGTGTTACACATGGTTGTGAGTTGCTATGTGGGTGCTGAGAATTGAACCCAGATCCTCTGGAAGAACAGCCATTGCTCTCAACCACTGAGCCATCTCTCCAATCTACAGTTGCTTAGGTTTTAGATAATTCCAGATGTAGTTGACAACCAGGATTAGCCATCACAAAGGCAAGGAGACCTAACTGGAAATTGTGTGAGTCTTTTGAAACCCCAAAGCCCACCCTCAGTGACACACCTGTTCCAACAAGGCCACACCTCCTAATCCTTCCAAACAGTTCAAACAACTGGGGAAGTATTCAAACATATAAGCCTATGGGGCCATTCTCATTCAGATCACCACATACAGGAACCCCTGGATGGAGGCAGAAGGAGCGGCATCCAGCAGGATAGAGTGTGGCACTGAGGCTGGCCTAGGAGGTCTCTGAGGGAGTTTCAGCATGGATGCTGGATTATAGTGGTAAGAAGAGCCCCGAGGCTGCTTTGACCCACTAAGGAATTGAGCAAGAGAGGAGAGACATGGGGTACCATGAGTCACAAGATTCCATTGCAGGAAGTACTTCTGTGAGAAGTCATCTGGCTGGGCATCCTCCCTGTGGGTCAGGAAGACTGAGAAAGCTGCTGTACACAGTGTGAGGGAACATGATCTGTGGAACTTTGTAGTTAAGAAAAGAGTAGAAAGGTGGAAAGGGGTCTCGGTGAGCTTTCAAGGAGGCTTTCTTTTCTAATGTATATGTATATATTTATATATATTCATATATATAAAACAAAACAAAAGATTGAAGCTTGCATTTAGCTTAGGTTGTAAAAGCTGACTACATGGGAAATCCAAGACAAAGAAGGTTGGTTACATTGTTCTTGCTCTGTTTTGTCCTCTGGAGTGCTAGGATTAAAGGGGTGAACCACCACCACCCAGTTTACATTGTTCTCTTAAAGGCAGATTAAACAGGTTTAGTGTAGTAGGTTGAACACAGTGTTCTTTTTTTTTTGTAATAAGTATGAATGTTTAAAATATTTTTTAAAATTTTTTTTTAAAGATTTATTTATTCCTGTGTACAGTGTTCTGCCTGCATGTATGCCTGCCCACCCAGAAGAGGGCGCCAGATCTCATTACAGATGGTTGTGAGCCACCATGTAGTTGCTGGGAATTGAACTCAGGACCTCTGGAAGAGCAGCCAGTGCTCTTAACCTCTGAGCCACCTCTCCAGCCCCTAGATTTACTTATTTTTAGTGTATGAGTGTTTTACCTTCATGTATGTCTGTGTACCAGGTGTGTGCAGAGCCCTTGGAGGCCAGAAGAGGGCGTTGGATCCCATTAGACTAGAGTTACAGGCAGTGATAAGCCACTGTGTGGGTAGTGGGAATTAAATCTTGGTCTTCTGGAAGAGCGGCCAGCCCCCTTAACTGTTGAGCTGTGTCTCTAGCTCCTAAGTACATAGTCTTAAATGATCTCAAGAGTAACTTGGCTGTGTGGTCTGGCAAAGGATCAAGAAGGCAAGAAGTAGTTCCAAAAACTGTATCCTCCCTCTCTTCTTGCCCCCTCCCTTCCTCTTGTTCTGCCAAGGTAGAAATTGTGAGTAGGCAGGGTAGGCTTGGGCAGTTCTGGATTTTTGTTCATTTTGTTGTTGTTTGTCATTTTGGTTTGGTTTTGGTTTTTTGAGACAGAATTTCTCTGTGTAGCCTTGGCTGTCTTGGAACTCACTCTCTAAACCAGGCTGGCTTCAAACTCATAGAGATCCACCTGCCTTTGCCTCCTGAGTTCTGGAATACCACCTGGCTAATTTTTTAATTTAACTTGTACATGATTTTTTTAAAGATTTATTTATTTATTATATATACAATGTTCTGCCTGCATGTACACCTGCCCACCAGACGATGGCACCAGATCTCATTACAGATGGTTGTGAGCCACCATGTGGGTCTGGGAATTGAACTCAGGACCTCTAGAAGAGCACCTGGTACTCTTACCTCTGAGCCATCTCTCCAGTCCCCCCTCTTTTTTGTTTTTTTGAGACAGGGTCTTATGCAGCATAGGTTGGTCTTAAATTTATAGGAATCCTTCTTGCCTCCATTTCTGGAATGCTAGAATTACAGGTGTGTACCACCACACCTGGCAATATGGCAGCTTTTGTATCCCTCATTTTGACAGACGCAAGCTACATCCTCTAGTGTTACAGCTCTCGTTCAGCCCTTGAGTAGCAGGACCTTACCAGGAGCCAGTGTTACAGCTCCTGGGCCTGGGGTGACACCTTTGGCTCTAAAGTCCAGTTCCTTAGAGCCAGGGCCTGTAGTACCTGCCCTGTGACTCCTCTCTTCCTCAGTCCCTGCCCTCCCTGCAGTTTTGAGCTTGGCCTCAGACTGCTCAGCCACCACTGCTGCTGCTTGGTTGCTTCTGCCTGTGTTACTGTCATACTTTCTCTGCTGTTGCTTTCCTGTCACCCTTGGCCCAATTACTAAAAGTAATCCATAACAGACCACTTGAAGGAAGCCTTTTATTGGACCTGTGTACCAGGCTTTTTCATTTGGGCCACCAACCAGCTCCCAAATCATGACATGGAGACTTAGTTTTAGTTTTGAATGCTCAGTCTAGCTCAGGCTCCTTTCTGGCTAGCTCTTTTAACTTAAATTAACCTGTTTATCTACCTTTTGCCTCAGGGCTTTGTACTTTTCTTTCCTCCTGTATGTCTTACTTTAACTGCTTCTCATGTCTGTTTGTCTGGCGCCTGCCTGGCTTCTGACCCTGGGCGTCTTCCTCGTTCTCTCCTCTCTTCTTCCTCTTGTTCTTCTCACCCTAGATTTCTCCTCCTATTTATTCTCTCTGCTTGCCAGCCCTGCCTCTCCCTCTCCTGCCTAGCTATTGGCTGTTCAGCTGTTTATTAGACCAATCAGGTGCCTTAGGCAGGCCAGGTGAAACAAATATAGCACGTCTTTACATAATTAAAAAAATGAAGCATAAACTGATGTAACACATCTTTACATAATTAAACAAATCCTTACACTGTTAAACAAATGTAGCATAAACAAATGTAACACACCTTTACACAGTTAAAGAAATATTCCACAGCATACACAAATGTAACACATCTTTGCCCAGTTAAAATAATATTCCACAGCAGGCCTGATGTTGCAGAGACCATTTGGGTCTCTCTCAGCTGACTCAACAAATAATTCAAGCAGCTTACTTATCCATGTAACATAGCCAGAAGAGAGGCATTTATACCAATCACAGCAAACTTCCCTTGCAAATAAAGGCTTATGTTTGTGGGAATCAGCTTTGGCCCTTTGTTACCTGTCATAGCACTTCCTCTCTGGTAGGCCACCAGGGGCCCTGCTTCCTCTCTGGTCCAGGTAGAAGTAGCTGCAGGATCATCTAGAGTTCACCAAGGCTTGTCATAACAAAAAGTCCAGTGTAAGCTTTGAAATAGTTCAGACAGGGTCTGTACCTTCAAGAGCCAGAGCAAGCAGCCATATTGTATAGCTTCCTCAGGATGTCTGTGGAGTGTTCATGATGGTCAGTGCTGGCATAAGGTAGGATGGCTGACTGTTTGGCTGACAGTCATTTTATAGCAAGGGAGAATCCAAAAGTTAGGGAATCCAAGTGCTCTCGAATATTATTAAGGACCAGCTTTAATAATCTTCTTCCCAAGGACCCAGAAGAGAAGCTACAAATGGCAAGAATTATTTTTGGGAAAAGAATCTTAAGTATTCCTAGCTCTTTTGTCCATCTACTTTTATTCCTCTGGGATAAAATTCTGTCTATACAGCTTCAGTTCCGCTCTCATGCCTCGCTCCTTTCTTGTCTGATTTCTCTCTACATTTATCTTCGGTCCTCTAAGTTCTATCTTAATTCTCTCATCTTAGTTCCGCCCCATCTAGGTTCTCATCCATCTAGTTCTTTCCCATCCTAGCTCCTCTCCCATCCTGTTCTTCCTCATCTTCTTCCCCATCTGGGTCTTCCTCATCTTCCATCTTGTTCCTCTGGTACGCTCTTCTAGCCCTTCATTCTAGTTCTTCCCCATCTCCGTTCCTTCTCTCCAGTTCTTACCATCTAGTTCTTCCATTCTCTTTTCTCTTCTCTGTCTCATCCTTGCTCTGAAAATAAAACTGCCTTTTATCCCTTTGGCCCTTATCTCTCCAAGCTATCTCTGCTCCCACAGTTTCTGGCAGGGAAGTGTGCTCAGTCGCTAGGCAACTTGGCGAGGCAACTTCTGTCACAGCTAGATATACCTATAAGGAGGAACCCTTTAGTGCTGAGTTAATTGTTAAGGGTGGATCTAAAACTAGAAATAAGACTTTGGAAAGGAGAAAGTTAGGCTTAATTAGCACATCCGCCAGGCCTTCTCAAACAGGTAGTCTGGATGCTTAAGTCTGTTTTTAGAGAGTACAGAGGTATCTCTGATAAGATACTTTTGTCCATCCAGGGATAGTCCTGGTGGGATGCTGCCAATGAGGATAATTACAGGGAGGCTTGAACTGGGGTTCTGGCTGAGCATAGCTGTCAGCACAGAAGGCTATCTAAATATTCCTTTAGTTGAAGGGAAATGGTGCCCAATGAATGATGGAAAAGCTACAATAGCACAAGAGAAATTCATCGTAGGAAAGAGCTAATAATCAAAAGCCAAATATCACCAAGGCTCCTTGAGCCTCAGCTTGACCTCTGGAAGGCCCTTGGTTTCTTCCAGGTATTAGGTTGCCATAATCAGCTGAAATCCTACTTCATATATTTTTGCAGCTTGCAGCAAAGTGCCCCATCTTCCAACATTAGGAGGGTTTACAATGAGAATGTACTAATCGGCTCACGAGATGGCTGAGTGAGTAAAGGTGCTTGCCACTCAAGCTGCAAGACACGTCCACTCCCTGGAACTCCCCCATAAAGGTAGAAGGAGAGAATCGACTCCTTTGAGTTGTTCTCTGATCTCCACAGCCATAGCACATATACACCTCTCTCCCCACACTAATAATAATACTAAGTAAATACTTTTTTAAAAAGAACTTACTGGTGCTGGAGGGACAGCAGTTTGGCACACTTGCTGCTCTTCCACAGGATCTGAGTTCAGTTTCCAGCATCCACATGTTGGCTCATAACCTGTGACTCTAGTTCCAGAAGATCCAGTGCTGGTACCAGGCACACATTTGGTGCACATACATACATTAGGAAAAATAAAACTCATATATAAAATAAAAATGAATAAATCTTTTTTTTATGGTTTGGTTTGGTTTGGTTTTTTGAGATAGGGTTTCTCTGTGTAGTTCTGGCTTTCTTGGAACTTGCTTGTAGACCATGCTAAGAATTTACCAGGCTAAGTGTGATGACACAAGTGTTTAATGACACAAGTGTTTAATCCCAGCACTTGGGAGGCAGAGGGAGATGAATCTCTGTGAGTTCAAGGCCAGACTGGTCTACATAGTGAGTTCCAGGACAGCCAGAGCTACATAGTGAGACTTTGTCTGGAAAAACAAACAAAGCATAGGCTGGAGAGAGAGCTCAGTGAGCGGTTAAGAATGTTGTTGCAGGGGGATGGGGGGCATGGTTGGAGAGATGGTTCAGTGGTTAAGAGCACTGACTGCTCTTCCAGAGGACCCGAGTTCAATTCCCAGCACCCACATGGCAGCTTACAACTGTTTACAACTGTCTGTAACTCCAAGATCTGACACCCTCACACGGACATGCATGCAGGCAAAACACCAATGCACATAGAATAAAAATAAATATAAAAAGTAATTATAAAAAAAGAATATTTGTTGCTCTTGCAGACGATCTGGGTTTGATTCCTAGTACCCACAAGTTCACAGCTATCTGTAACTCTAGTCCAAGGGAATCGGGCACCCTCTCTTGAACTCCAGGGGCACCAGGAATGTATACATTTATTTTGGCAAAACACTCATACATATAAAACAGTCAAGTAGATCTTTAAATTATTTTATTTTACATGTATTGGTGTTCCTCCTGCATGTTTATCTGGGTGTCATGTGCATGCCTGGTACCCACAGAGGTCAGAAGAGGACCTCAAGTCCACTGTAACTGTAGGTTGTTGGGTGTTGAGCCATGTGGGTGCTGAGAATTGAAGCCAGGTCCCCTGGAAGAGCAGCTAGAGCTGCTCTTAAGCGCTGAGCTATCACTCCAACCCCTCTTTAAAAAAATTTTAAACACCAAAAGCAGCAACAACAAAATACCTTCCAGTACTTCCAGGTGAGGTAGAGCCACTCATCCATTGCACAGCAGGACCCTGATATGACAGTGAGTCTGTCACCATAACCTCTGTCCTGTCCCCTGGAGCAGATTTGTGTGCCTGTGGAGTCCTCGAGTCCCCTGGTGATGAGCAGCCAGAAGGAGGTGCTTCGCTGCTTCACCGTGCTGGGTGAGTGGTGACTGCTGTATGGGAAGCCTCGGAGAACGTGTCTGACCAGAGGTCCTCTTTGTCCTTTATTTTATTTTTATTTATTTATTTATTGTTTTTTTGTTTGTTTGTTTGTTTTTTACATGAGACAGGCTTTCTCTGTGTAGCCCTGGCTGTCCTGGAACTCACTGTGTAGACCAGACTGGCATGGAACTCAGAGATCTGCCTGCCTCTGCCTCCCGTGAGCTGGGATTTAAAGGCATGAGCCACAACTGCATGGCTATTATTTATTATTATTATTATTATAAAAACAAACAAAACAGGTTCTCAGGGTCCTTTTAGCTTAGCTGACTTGAATTCATGATCCTTCTGCCTCAGGCTTCCAAATACTGGAATTACAGTCGTATGCCTCATGTCTGGTCAGCTGTCCTCTTTGAGGAGGACAATAGTAGGTGGTTCCGTGGCTCAGGCTAAGGAGGGTTGGTTTCAGCCACAGCTCCCAAGTACTTGATCTCCATTGAAGTGAATGCTACAGCCGCACTTCTCTTCTTCTAGAGGTTTCTGTCTCCCATTCCACACGGTCCATCCTTGACCCTCAGCCACAGTCCACTACTTTGCACCCCTCTATGTGGCTGCTTGGCTCTGGCCATTAGTCTGGCATTACCTGAGCCCTGCTAGAGGTGATAGCGTCTTTCAGTGCCTCTACTGGAGCCTGCTGGTCTAGGACAGTGAAAGCCTGGCCTACCAGCTCTGTCCCCGGTGTCTGCATTCCATCAGGGCCTGCTCGCTTGCCAGCTTGAGGGTCAGGCAGAGGTTTGTGACTTACCAGCTGCTGAAGACCAGTGACATCAGCACCCACCTAGAGCCTGGAGGGAGGGGATGCTGGGAGACTGGTTCAGCTGGCCCAGAGTGTGGTGGGAGGGAGGACCAATTTTTTACTGTCATTGACAAAGGTGAGAACTCACCAAGGTAATTTCCAGAAGGTTCCCATTGGCAATGATATAGGTCCAGGCTAGAAGTCTGTACAGGGTCAAGGGTGGAGTGCTTCCGAATTATTCTGTATCTGCAGACCAGCCCCAAAGCAGGAGGATCTCTGAGGGGTCCCTTGTGAGCTCCCTATGAATTAAGTCGGAACAAGCCCACTGGTCCTGGTGACCCCAGGTCTGAGTCTCACATGTACTGTGTGGTAGCAATCCATTGGTGTTAAAGCCCCCGTGCTCTAACCCTTCCCTTTATACAACCACTCCAAGAAAACACTGGGGTGAACTTGATGGCCAGGGAGTTCCGGCTTCCTGCATTCCCCACAGTGAGTCTTTGCCTTCCCTGCCCTGGGAAGCTCCAGTTCCAGAATGACCAAGGTACACAAATTCAGTCCTGGGGAGCTTAGGGTGCAAGCATGGAACAAGGAGCAAAGAGACTGAGAGAAAGTGTCTGATATGCATGTTACCCTGCAGCATGCTGCTCTCCTGACCGACTGCTGGCCTTCCTACTGCCCAGGCTGGACACTAACAATGAGAGACTCCGCGTGGGTACCCTGCAGATCCTGAGACACATCATCAACTCGGCTGGTGAGTGCCACCTGTTCCATGCCACCTGTGCCATGTCCGGCATAGGGTAACACCAGGGTAATGTCCACCTTACAGATGACAGTGGCATCCTGCTCTGAATTACTATTAATAATAGTAATTTGCCTTGGTGGTTTTCACAGTTGAACTTTGTCTTAGTTGTTACTGCTGTGATAAGACACCATGACCAAGGCAACTTCTAGAAGAAAAGATTTATTTGGAGGTGGGGGGTGAGGGAGAGCAGGTGCACATGCACAAGCATGTGAAAACTGGGAATGACATGGGCTTTGGAAACCTCAGAGCCTGCCCCTAGTGACACACCTCCTCCAACAAGGCCACACCTCATACTCCCTCCCAAACTCTTCTGCCAGCTGGATACTAAGCTGTGTATGGCTATGGGACCATTCTTCAAACCACCCCAGACATAGAACTTGGGGTTCCACACATGCTGGGCAAGTGTTCCACCTCCAAGCAACACCTTCAGCCCCGAGCTTCCTGCTTTTAAGGGAGATTTATTTGATTAACAATAAGCTTCAAAAAGGTAATCACAGTTGTACAAGTAGGTTTCTGTTTTGGTGAATTTCATTCATGCCCTGTCAGAGGTCAGAAATCAATGACCATGGGCCACATTGGGTGTCTTTAGATACAAGGTTCAGAAAGGTAGATCCTGTTTCTTGGGACTCTTCCAGGCAGTAGCTTAAGGCACCAGAATTTTGGTGCTGATTTTTTTAGGTGTGGGTGTGTATTTAAAAAAAAAAAGAGTTCACTAGTGGGGCTGGGCATTAGTAGCGCACGCCTTTGATCCCAGCACTGGGGAGGCAGAGGTAGGTGGATCTGTGAGTTTGAGGCCAGCCTGGGCTACAGAGTGAGTTTCAGGACAGCCAGAGCTGCTGTTGTTTGTTTGTTTGTTTGTTTGTTTAAGGAGTCTCTCTACATAGTCTTGGCTATCTGAGATTAAAGGTGTCCACCACCACGGCCAGCATGTGACTGGAAATTTCCTTCATCCAGCTGTGTGATGTTTTTATTGATTTCATTACAGTAAAATGATTTTTATTGAAAAAGTCAATTCTTTCTTTAGGGAGGGGGGGTTAGCATTGGTCTGTGACTATCTAGGTAAGCCTTTCTCATCTTCTCTGAGGCTTTTGGTTTGGTTTGGTTTCTGGTTTTTTGAGACAGGGTTTCTCTGTGTAACAGCTGTGGCAGCAACATGACTGCCTGACTTCTGAGTTAATTTTTACATTGCATCTGGGCGCTTCAGAGCCTCTGTGTTTGCCTGCATTTCATTTCTCCTCTATGTTCTTTCTGTGGGCATTTCATATGGAAATGTCTGCGTCAGGAAACAGAATTCTCTCTATCTAGAGAGATTCATCGTGCGCTTCATTTCTCTCTGTAAACTGCCTTGGGGAGCTTCTTGCTTTCATAAATACAGATTCAAGACACTTTTAGTTTTTTTCTTGAAATACAGCTCACACAGGAAACAGCACAGATGGTAACTGTTCTTTTCAGTACATGATAAAACAAGCCCATTATTTCCCAACTGGATGAGGAATAAGGAAAGGATATGGGGCCACTAGCAGGTCTTTGAAGGGTAGCTTCCAGCACAAGAAGATCTTACTGTTTGCATGTTGTGTAAAGAAAGGGAAATTCGGGCTGGAGAGATGGCTCAGAGGTTAAGAGCACTGACTGCTCTTCCAGAGGTCCTGAGTTCAATTCCCAGCAACCACGTGGTGGCTCACAACCACTTGTAATGAGATCTGGTGCCGTCTTCTGGCCTGCAGGGACACATGCAGTCAGAATACTGTATACGTAACAAATCTTTAAAAAAAAGAAAAGAAAAGAAAAGAAAGAAAAAGAAAGGGAAATTGTACGGTATGGAGCATTTTGTATCTGAATTATTTTTCTGTTTTCTGTTTATGATATGTTTATATATCACAGAGTTCATCATGTGTGATGAACTGTGAAGTTCATTTGCTGGCTATGACTATGCAGATTCTTCCAGTTTCTTACCCTAAAGAAGGCCGCTGCTGTTTCCGTTTTTTCCCGTGTGCACACTTAGTCAAACGTGTGTCTAGGACCAGAATTTCAGGTTGTAGGTATGCATTTGTCTAGTACTACTAGATGAAAACATTCCGTTTTCCTAAAATACCCATTGTAGTGGAGCCAGTCCTTTGCATCCTAGCCAGGGTAACTTGTTTTGCAGCAAGCCACTAGTTAGCTGTTTCATGTAGCAAAACAAGGCAGCAACATCCCTGAGAAGGGCAAGGATGGGGCACACAGACATTACTTTTCCTGGACTCTAGTTTTATTACTACTATTATGTTGTCTGAGCCTGTAGTCACCTCTGCTGCTTTAACACTAGGTAGCGCTCTGAGCTCAGGTTTGCATCACTTCTGTGGACTTAAAGCCGTGTAAAATAGGACCAGGATAGCAACTTCAGGAAAATAAGGCTGTCTATAGTTGTCTGTTGCTCCCTGAGAAATCCTAGTCATCTAAAGATGAACTTGAATGAACCATTCTTTGGGCTTCAATATGACATTCAGGCAGGACACAGGTTCATTTTAAATTTCTCAAAAGTATTTATACAACACACATGAACCTCTACCCCAGTGAGTAGCAGATGCCCTGGTCTTGAATAATATAGCCTTATCATCTACACCTTTGTGTCTTTGCCCCTAAGGTTCCAGGGTCTAGCTATGCATAGTTTGTTTTTGTTTTTATTTTTAGTCTTTTGAGACAAGGTGTCTATATAGCCCTGATTGTCGTGGAACTCACTGTGTAGACCAGGCTGGCCTTGAACTTAGAGATCCACCTGCTTCTGCCTGCCCCACAAGTACGGGGATCAAAGGTGTGCGCCACTGTGCACAGCTGACCATTGATATTTTCTGTTTTGTTTGATTTTTTTTTTTTTAAAGAGAGGATGTCAGGTACCCCAGGCTGGCCTTCAATTTGTTCTCAATATACCTGAGAATGCCCTTGAGCGCCTCCTCCTCCTGGCTCCGCCTCCCTAGTGCTGGGATTTCAGGTGTTCACCCACACTTGTTCTTATTCAGTGCTGGGGATTCAACCTTCGGCTCCATGCCCGCTAGGCAAACACCCTGCCAGTGTAGCTACATCTCCAGCCCTGCTTTTATTTCTGTTTGTTCTAAAATGACATAATACACAATGGCATAATTCAGTGATGTTGAGCACAGCCACACAACCACTACTCTCTGTGAAGTGCTCCTTCCTGTAGACTGAAGCTGCCCACTTCCTGGTGACTGTCCTCAGTCTCTGTTCACACAAGTTTCATGGTATTACCATCTTTTCTTCCTACCCCAGATTTTTGTTTGTTCGTTTTTGTTTTTTGTTTTTCAAGACAGGGTTTCTCTGTGTAGCTTTTGGAGCCTTTCCTGGATCTCCCTCTGTAGACCAGGCTGGCCTTGAACTCACAGAGATCTGCCTGCCTCTGCCTCCTGAGTGCTGGGATTAAAGGCGTGCGCCACCACTGCCCAGCCTCCTACCTCAGTTTTAAGGTCATGAATGTTCCTCAGCATCTTCTAAACACTGCATATTTGCCTCAGGTCAGATTTAGAATTTCTGTTGTCTGGGCTTTTATAGTACACATCTCATTGTTCTGCGTTGTATGTTATTACTGCCCTGGACCCTGACCAGGCTTGGTTGTGGTGGCTCCAGGGGAGGTAGGGCATAGCCCAAGGTGGGGATAGGGCTGGGGCACTGGGGACAAGGTCATGTTTCTTTGAGGCCTCTGCCCTCTGTGTTGGGCTCTACCTTTTGCTGCTTTGGGAGCTTGTGTTCTGAGTGCTGTATGCCCTCTGGGTTCAGACTCCTGGCTTGTGAAATTGGGATCAGGATGACATCTTTCTTACTGGACTGTCTATATAATGCAAACATTGTCACAAGCAGTGTATTACCTGCATTGCGCCCAGTGCCTTCATTTTTCTTCCCTATTTAACTTTTAAAGAAAAGATTGTTTGTTTATTCTATGTTTGTATATGTGCCTTCATGAGTTCATGAGCAGGTGCCCATGGAGGTTTAAGCATTTAATGCTTTATTGGAGTTATAGGTGATTGTGTGCCGCCTGATGTGAGTTCTGGGAACTGAACCCAGGTCCTCCACAAGAGCAGTTCTTAACTGCTGAGCCATCTCCCCAACTTCCTTTTTTTTTTTTTTTTAAGATTGATTTATTTATTATGTATATAGTGTTCTGCCTGCATGTGTCCCTGCAGGCCAGAAGAGGGCACCAGATCTCATTACAGATGGTTGTGAGCCACCATGTGGTTGCTGGGAATTGAACTCAGGACCTCTTGTAGAGCAGCCAGTGCTCTTAACCTCTGAGCCATGTCTCCAGCCCCTGCTTCCCTTTTTTTGAGACGGGGTCTTGTTCTATAGCCTAGACTGGCCTTGAATTCACTAGCTTCCTATGGCAGCCTCCTCAGCTAGCCTGGAGCTCATGATCTTCCTGTCTCCTTCTGTTAGGGTTACAGGCATGTACCACATCCAGTGATAACTACCTCATAATATCCATTTAAAATTTATCATAAAAAGTGAAATCCACTATAGGAAAATACGGAATGCTTCACACTGTAAATGCCATCATTGCACAGGGGCTGTGTTGATCCTCTGTGTATCATTCCAGTTTCCGTCTGTGCTGCACTCAGCACATAGGGCCATTTAATGGCCATCTTGAAACTTCTTTTTTTTTTTTTTGGTTTTTCGAGACAGGGTTTCTCTGTGTAGCTTTGCACCTTTCCTGGAGCTCACTTGGTAGCCCAGGCTGGCCTCGAACTCACAGAGATCCGCCTGCCTCTGCCTCCCGAGTGCTGGGATTAAAGGTGTGCGCTACCACTGCCTGACTTCTTTTTATTATTTTTAATTATATATGTCTGTGGATATGTGCATATGAGTCTACATACCCACAGAGACCAGAAGTGTCAGATTTCCCTGGAGATGACTATGAGCTACCTGAAGTGGGTGCTGGGAACTGAACTCAGATCTTCTGGAAGAACGGCACATGCTCTTACCCACTGAGCCATCCCTCCAGCACCCCCACACCCGCCTTTAAATTCATCATCGTCATTGTTTGCTCAGATTAGAGATTGAGAAATGAACCTTGAGTGTCTATCCAACTGTAAGCCACTGTGATTTAATATTTTATAGAAAAGAGGTTTACAGAAAACAGAATCTGAGCAGAAGGTATTCTGGTATTCTGCATCACATCTGTCCCTTAGGTGCTGGTTTGGGCCCTTACCCACAGCCCCCCATACCTCTTACTCGTACTGTGCTTTCATAATGACTTCTTTTGAATGAGCTAGAGAGTGACTCTTTCCAAGGTGACTGTCCTAAAAAGCTGGCTACGTCTGGCCAGGCAAACATATTTAGTGGGAGGCAAGTACACATGCAATACCAAGAGCTTCTTTCTCTTTTTATTTTATTTTATTTTATTTTGGTTTTTCAAGACAAGGTTTCTCTGTGTAGCCTTGGCTGTCCTGGAACTTGCTTTGTAGACCAGGCTGGCCTCGAACTCACAGAATCCACCTGCCTCTGCTTCCCAAGTACTGGGATCAAAGGCGTGCACCACCACCACCACCTGGCTACAAAGAGCGTTTCTGAAATTCATGTACAGAGAACTGAGCACTCTCAGAGTGGGGACACCATTTAGCAGTGGATAAAAAACAGACAGGACAGATGTCTCAGATGGCTTTCTCTGAGGCTCCTGCTTAACAGTGGTGTTTCCTTAGTTCCTTTGATCTTCTGTGGTCTACCCTCTGCTTCCCCTAGTCTTGCAGAGTTTGGAGCACACTGCATTTCAACGTCACAGGATTTGAGAGCACAGTTCTTCGTGCACAAGGACTCTGAAGAGAATTAAAAATCCCTTTTTACTTTTTGATTGGTAAAATGTTGTTGGTTTTTTTTTCCTCCTTCAGAGCAATGGGCTTACACCATGTCCTCCTTCCACAAGAGGACCAAGTGAGGCCAGGTCCCTTGAGGCTGAGACTTCAAGGTAGACGTGGGTAGGATGACTGGTCTTGGTTGGCGGGGACTAAGCCATCTTGTTTGTTTATTGCAGCTGCTCAAATGGAGGTTAAGAAGCCCTTTATCCTCTCTTCCATGAGGCTCCCTCTTCTGGACACCAACAATAAGGTAAAGTGGACAGATTAGCTTGGCCATTGTTAGAATAGGCCAGTTAGTTTGGTTCATCCTGAGCAGTCACAGAAGAGTGACCAGAACATTAGAAGTGCCTATCCTACCAGTCTCTGGGTACAAACAAGCAGAGAGATGCACACATTTGTAAACAGGCTACGTTTGCACATTGTTAGTGAACCCAAGGCCCCTCAGGGTTGGGATCTGTCATAGGCCCAGAGGACTCCAGCACCACCCTGAGGGTCACCATTCAGCAGAAGGACTCAGAGAACTCAGGCAGCTGGTATACTCACCACTTACTACAGGTATTGTTTAAATCAGCTGAGGAGCTGGGTGTGGTAGCTCATGACTGTAATCTTAGCACTTAGGAGTCTGAGATAGGAGTTCATGCCTATCCTGGGCTACACAATTAGATCTTATCTCAAAAAAAAATCAGCTGGGAAAGAGCTCTTGGGACAGAGTTCAGGAGTGCCCAAATCTGCAGCTTCCCATTGCCTTTTGTGGGCGGGGCAGTGTTAGTACCTTGGCAGCAATGTGTGACCACACATAGTATTGCCAACTAAGGTCATTCCTTAGTCTTAGGGTCCTGAGCCGTGAGCCCTGTTATGTGGATGTGCTGGGCTGTCTGTATGGCTACACTCAGCCTCCAGCCCCTCTGAAAATGGTACTGATATCATGTGGCTTGCAGGCTCCTACCTGAATTACAGCCTTCGACTGTGGGAGGTGACCCTGGTCCCAGATCATGAGACATTATTACCATGTGATATCTCAAGGGCTCCCAGGAGTCTAGGAAACAGGTCAGATTCCTCTTTAGGCAAGGTAGACCTTTTCCAGGCCTCTAGGCACTATCGTCTTGAACAGGTCTATCTTGTTCAGAGGCAGCAGGATCCAAGCCCTCCTTGAGAGCTACTGCAGCATTGTGCTACTCCTAGGGACCTCCTCTGTATCTTACTGTTATTTCTTCAGAAGCTTCTGACACAGACTCCAAATAACAGCCCTCAGACCTTTATATTCTGGCACAGTCTTCCCTGATACACCTGTGACAGGGTCCTGAGCTCATTATGGGTCCAAACAATGAGGTGTTTGCAGTATTGAGTGGGCACATGCATGCTCAGCCTGGGCAGTTGGCTACCAACCCTGACCCACCCTGTTCCCATAGATAGCCATTACATGAATGTGACATGGGGTAACAGGATGTGGTAATCTCAGGAGGCTTCATTGGGGCAGCTGCAGCTGCATTTGACCTGACATTCTAGGAAGCAAAAACATTCTCATGAGTCCCAAGGTTCCTGAGAGTGGGGGCCTTGTGCAAAGGGCTCAGTCTGGGGACAGGGGCCAGTGTCTGTTAGGGTACGGTGGCCTAGAAGAGACAATGGCTCTGAGTAAACATCACTGATTTTGGCTGTTGGGCTGGCGGTGCAGGCTCAGAACTAGCAATGCTTGAGTGATAGTTAAAGGTCTGGGAAACATTGCCTGGGGGAAGGACCAAACCACCAGGTCAATAGCATATCACAGGAAATGTGGGTGTCACACAAGAGAGGCCAGCACTGAAGCACACCAGTCCTATAGCTTAAGCCCAGCTGAACAGTGCAGATAGGTTAGGTATGTTATGCACCAAGACTCCATGAGTGTAGGGTAGGGAGGTAGAGCTCGAGGGCAGGGTGGTTTGGAGCAGATCTTTAGCAGCACTGTTTTTATAGACATGAGGATGAAGCTTGGAAAGTGCATGAAGGAGGTGACTTCTGAGGGGCTGAGAGGAGGGCAAGAATGTATGTGGGAAAGCAGGAAGAGAGACCTTCCTGTGCAGAACCGCACATGTCACAAGGTAGCTAAAAGGCTGCTAGCTGAGAGCTGAGCAAGCTTCGATGAAGCCGAGTGTTAGGTACCGCAGCAGGTGTAGGTACAAGTGTGAGTGTAGATACACATACCAATGTGTCTGTGAGTCTAGATGCAGGTGCAGTTGTAGGTACAGGTGTGGTGTAGGAATATGTGGGTATTGGCACTGATACAGATGTGGGTACAGATGTGGGTACAAATGCAGTGCACATACAGATGTGGGTGCAGGTATAGCACAGGACCAGATGTGTGCCCTGTGCCCCTTCCTGACCTTCTCTTGCTTCTGGGCAGGTGAAACGGGCTGTGGTGCAGGTGATAAGTGCTATGGCCCACCATGGCTACCTGGAGCAGCCTGGAGGTGAGGTGATGGTTGACTACATTGTGCAGCAATGTGCTCTGCCCCCAGAGGAGGTAAGGACTACTACCAACAGACCCACCTGTTTCGGGATCTGTTGGATGCCAGGCTGTTCAGCCTGTGTATCTCTTGAGCACTGTTAGCACTGGTTACCAAGAACCACTAGCCTGGCAGCAGGTGGCTGTGTGTGGGCTGAGGTTCTCTTTGGTGTCTGAGTCAGGGTCTCTGCATCTTGTGAGTCCACTCAGCAGATCCCAGCTCAGAAGCAGAGGCAGAAGACAGAAACTTTGTTCTCTTTGATTCTTTTCTATTTAAAAAATTACTAATCAATCACCAGTTTCTTTTGAAGGAGAGCAAGGTAAGACATGATGAAGTAGACTGCAGGTAGTGGGTGGGTGTATGGCTCAGCAGCATTGTGCTGGCCTCGTATGTACAGGGTGCTGGGCTCTTTAGTACGGAAATGAGTGAAGTGGAGTAGGTACACACTACACTAGTGAATGCTCAACGTCTTGGGCTGCCAGCTCTGGATCTGGTTTCTTGGAGTTAGCAAAGCTAGTTTGTCTCCACCATGGGGTCTTGGGGATAGAACTCAGGGTATCAGGTTTTGATGGTGGTTTACCCACTGAACCGTCTTGTAGGCCCATCCTGCATTTGTCTTAAAGTACTAGAGGTCATGGATAGTAAGCCCACTTTTGGAGGAAACCTTGCCAAGGAAGGTTTCAGGCCCCACAGGTCAATTCCTCCTTTAAAAAAAGATTTAGAGGGAGGGAGAGAGAGAGAGAAATGTATGTATGTATGTATGTATGTATGTATGTATGTATGTATGTATATATGTGTGCATGTATGTGTGCATGTATGTATGTGTGTATGTATGTGTGTGTATGTATGTGTCTGTGTGTGTATGTGTGTGTGTATGTGTGTATGTATATATGTGTGTATGTGTGTATGTATGTGTGTAGGTATGTATGTGTGTAT
>CABHPH010121461.1:13397-31662 GCA_902168325.1 Peromyscus nudipes | reverse complement strand
TATGTGTGTATGTGTGTATGTATGTGTGTAGGTATGTATGTGTGTATGTATGTGTGTATGTATGTGTGTATGTGTGTATGTATGTGTGTGTGTGTATGTATGTGTGTATGTATGTGAGTATGTGAGGGCAGGCACACATGTCCTTGTAGGACAACTTTCAGGAGTTGTTCTCTCCCTGCCCCATTGGGTCTGGGAATCCCTCGGATTGTCAGTCTTACACAGAAAGCACGTTTGCTCCCTGAGCCATCTCACCAGCTTCTCTAGAGTGATCGGAGCACACTTTATGGAAAGTAACAGACTGTCGGGCAGGTTTGGTGGGTCTGCCCTGGTTCCTTTTCTGTCAGCCTTTTCCTTTCTCGTGCTAACCCGAGTGTGTGGACAACCATCCATCTTTGTTCTCACTCTGCTGCCTCTTCCCCCAGCCTGAGAAGCCCGGCCCTGATGGGGAGGAGCTGGCAGCAGACAGTGTGCGGGCGGTCAGTATCCGCACCCTCTACCTGGTCAGCACCACGGTGGACAGGATGAACAGCGTGAGTGTCCGTGTCTTCAACTTGAGGCCTGCTGCCTGAGCTTTCCCTCCTGAGATTCCCTGCCCTCCCCACCCCTGACTGGGTAACAAGTGAACAGTGGAGTGGAGGGTGGCCTTGAGAGGGCAGTGGCTGGCAGTGCTCGGAGGACCTCTCGGCAATGGCAGGGCACACTGTCTGTCTTAGCTTGCGGCCTCTAAAACTGCCCTGCTCCTATATAGATGTGGAGACCAAAGCCTCTCAGCTCTACTGCCCTGGAGGCCACGCTCAGTGCTTGCAGTCCACAGACCGTGGCCCTCTGTCCCTCAGGTTCTCTGGCCCTACCTGCTCGAGTTCCTCACCCCAGTGCGCTTCACTGCGGCCCTCACCCCACTCTGCAGGAGCCTTGTGCATTTAGCCCTGAAGAGGCAGGAGGCAGGGGCAGATGATTTCCTCGTCCAGTACAACTCAAATGGTGTGGAGGCCCAACCACCTTGCACCTGACCCCCACCGGTTCCGTGCCCTCACACCTTATCCTTTCTCAGCTCTCTGCCCTCGCCCCTGCCTCTGCCCCTGCCGCTGATCTCTCCCCCAGCTGCTGCTTTTGCATGATATCCCACCCCAGCTGCCTGCTTCTGCATATGACACCCATCCTTTATCCCACACCTGTTCCTGCCTTGTAACAATTTCCATGTTTCTTGTCCAGCAAACCTCCCATCTCCCTTCGCTATGACCACAAGACTGCTGGTAAGCAAAGGGTCTGTTGTTGTGTCCAAGCACTGACACCGTCCTTGTCCTTAATGGGAAATGCTCATAGGTGTCAGCTTGACCACGGTTACTCTCTGTGCCTCAGAGTCCCTGTCCGTTCTTGTGGCAGGCTATGACCCTTGTCTCCCATCTTGTGTTTGCTGGCTTTCCTTCATTCCTGGGAAGGTTCAGGTGACTTCATGCTTAGGCAACCCCCTTCCTCCCCTCCTTCAGGTTGTGTCTTCTAATCCCTACCTGGGAGATGGACGTGGGGCAGCTTCATTGCGTCTCCTCAGGGTTATGCATCGGAACATCCACCCTTTGCTGGGCCAGCGCTGGGAGACAACCATGCCTGTGCTGCTAGAGTACCTAGATGGTGAGGCCCGTGAGACTAAGGAGCCCACTAGCCATCTCTGACCCTACTTGCACCCGTCTGTCATAAGGGCTAGCTGGTATAGACCAGGTCTTGTAAATTAAAAGAAATAATCTTAGCTGTAATCTAAGAAAGGGCCTGGATGTCTCAAGAGGTGTTACCTGGTGAGATGTGGGAAGTGGGTGCAGCCTGTGGTGTGACTGGCTGCTGCATTCCTCCTGGGAGTTCCCAAAGACAAAGAGGTGGGCCCTGAGGGTCCATTCATGGATGCTGGGATGAACCTGCCTGGCAGGACCCCAGCCAACTGGGTTACTGGTCATTTCAGAGCACACTGAAGAAACCTTGTCACTGAAGGAGTGGGAAGAAAAGCTTCTAGTGGTGAGAGACGGACAGAAGGCCAAGGGCCTGCCTGTCTGTGTTGCTCTGGGACATTCTGGGCTGGGCATGGAGGGCTGGGGCAGCCAACATAGGACTGGTGTATTGTACCTTTCGAGGGACTTGCTACCTGACTTCACCTGGTGGTGTGACCAGGGAATGGGCTTAGCAGTAGAGGAGTCTGGGGTGAGGATGGTGGTGGGCCTCAGATTTCCATGACAGAGTTCCTACCCTCTATCAGCAAGCACCACATTTGAGGCCCTTTGAGCCATCCTAGCCACAGAAAGTGGTCTTCCCTCCTTCCACTGTCCCCAACCTAGTTCAGAGGAATTTGTGCTTCAGCACGTCTCATAGCTGCTCACCTTCAAAGATCACTCACCAACAGGAGTCACCATGAGGTTATCATGTGACATCCCGGGCCTCAGGCCCTCCCACAGCCAGCCCCTCACTGGTGCTCTCATCCACAGTTCCTACGAGACACCCTGGCCGTGGTATCTGACAACACATGGATCTGCCAGCTGAGTCAGGAGATGTGCAAGCAACTACCCTCTTACAATGGGACACCTCAGGAGAAGGTGCCCGAGACAAGCCAGCTGGAGTCGGGGGCTCTGCACAGTCCCAGTCCTCAGCAACTGTGCTTTCAGTATTAGATCTTTCCTGTCTGTGCCTTTGTCTCATGACTCTGGCAGCCCTGGCCAACCCGGGAAGAGCAAGTGGGATTAAGATCCTCTTCACTGCTGCTAACAGCTGGGGGATGGGGGCTTGTTGCCTGCTACTTGTTTCTCAGACATAGCCCAGGGCTCACCCTCATCCTCATGGGGGACCCCTCCTGTGTCCTGCTTGAAATACAGTTCTCCAAGGGGCCGGACATAGTGGTGCACACCCTTAATCCCAATACTTGAGAGGCAGATGGATCCCTGAGTTCAAGGCCAGCCTGCTCTACAGACCTAATTCCAGGATAACCAGGGCTATACAGAGAAACCCTGTCTCCAAAAACAAAAACAACCAAAGGAAAGAAAGAAAAGAAAAGGAGAGAAAGAGAAGTACAGCTCTCCATTAGCAGTGCCCCTTAGTGCAGGTGTCTGTGTGCTCAGGAGTCAGGTGCATCTGTCTTCTCCGCCTCTGTTCCAGAATTTCCTGTATAAGTGCATAGGAACCACGCTGGGCGCTGCTTCAAGTAAGGAGGTGGTAAGAAAACACCTTCGAGAGCTGCTGGAGACAGCCAGATACCAGGAGGAGGCAGAGCAGGAGGTAGGGAGCCCTGCTGCCCAGGGCTGCCAGGCCGTAGGCATCTCCCTCCTCCCAGGCAGCTAGCCAGTGCGTGCTCATGTGTGCTGTGAGCATATAGGTACATGAATGTATGTGTGTATACTACCTGCTTCCACACCCGTGCTCACGTGTATACAGTGGCCTTTGGGATTTTGTGTGCATGGTACTCTGTGTCCATGTGTGTATGTACAGTGTGTGTGTTCCTCCCCACACAGCAGGTGGGCGGGTGGGCCACTGTGCCCAAATGTGAGCACACCTGTGTGCCTCCCCAGGGCCTTGCCTGTTGCTTTGGGATTTGTGCCATTGCCCACCTTGAGGACACTCTAGCACAGTTGGAGGACTTCGTGAGGTCGGACGTGTTTAGGAAGTCCGTCGGCATCTTTAGCATTTTTAAGGTAAGGAGGGTCACTACCCAGAATGGAGGCCTGGGTGAGTAGATCCCTGTCTGTGGCTGCCCTGCTTTTCAGTGTCTGTGGTAGGGTGGGTTCCTGCTCCTCCGATTGCAGCTCTCTCTTCTCTCAAGATCAAGGCCAGGTGAGTACCTCAGGCTCAGAGTGAAACAGAAAAGCACCTTGTTCTGCAGCCGCTTGGCATCCTGTATTCCCTCCTCTGGGCCTGGACTCCCCTCCCAGCAGAGGGCATTCCAGCAGCAAATCTAGCTGGTGACAGTGGCCTGCCTCCAGGTGTGGATACTGAGAGGAGTTCCGAGTGGCAAGGTTGTAGGCTCGTCAGTTTTGTGTTGCTAAGACAAATACTTGAGAAAATCAACTTTAAGGAGGGAAGATTTATTTTGCCTCCCCATTTCAGAGGTTTCAATCCGTTGTTATTTGTCAGTTGATTTAAGGCCTGCAGTAGGCCAAACATGGTGGAAGGGCATGGCGAAGAGAGCTGCTCACCTCACATTAGCCAAGAAACAAAGTTTGCTTGCCTTTGTAACAGCTCTTACCCACAAATGATGTTCTGAATCTGTCAAAGGGTTAATGCATTGATGAACCAGTCTCTTCCCAAAGGCTTCCACCTCTGAGCACTGCTACTCTGGGGACTTGTGAACTTTACAGACGTTTCCAAATATTACACCTCTAACCATTGCAGCACTGGGGATACTTGAGCTTTGGGGGCTTTTCTTACCTGAACCACACAAGTGGAGAACTGAACTGTACCCTCCTTTATGGCCAGGTGTTTTTAGATTTTTTTTTTAATTTTGTTTTTACATGTATCAGTGTTTTGCCTGCATGTATGTCTGTGCATACCTGGTACCCACTGAGAACAGAAGAGGGCATTGGATCCCCTGGAACTGGAGTTATGGATGGTTGTGAGCCACCTTGTGGATGTTGGGAATTGAACCTGGGGACGCTGCAATAACAAGTGCTCTGAACTGAGCCATCTCTCCAGCCCCCTCTATCTCTGTCTTGAGACAGGGCCTCACTATGTAGCCTTGGCTGGCCTAGAACTTGATGTGTAGACCAGATTGGCCTCAAATTCAAAGAGTCTGCCTCTGCATCCAAAATGCTGGGATTAAAGGTGTTCTACCATATGTATATGTAGCTGCTGCCCACCTTTTCTAATGTTGATATCTACAAGCCTCTAGGGCAGAAGGCTGGTCTCCAGTCATATGGTCTGCAGCCATAGCCCTGCCATTTCCGGTTGGTAGGCCTCCAGCTTTTCTTTTTACTGTTCCTTTCCTCCTTGGTCCCACTGCCTCAGCTCTTTTCCTGCAGCCAGTTGGTTCCCAGTGGGCCTGTGTGGGCACCTGGTCTGACCTTCTGCCATCCCTGGGTGCTGCCTCTGGTGTTCCTGGCTGGCTCTGAGTATTCCAGGAGCTTTAGAGTACAGAAAGCACACTGCCAGGCAAGGCTGCCTGTGGAGAGTAACTGATACCCTGAGTAACTGATACCCTGCTGATCTCTGCCTCCCAGGACCGAAGTGAGCATGAAGTAGAGCGAATGAAGAGTGCTCTGATCCTGTGCTATGGGCACGTGGCTGCACAGGCCCCTCGTGAGCTGGTGCTGGCCAAGGTCGAGTCTGACATCCTCCGCAGTATGTTTCAGTGCTTCAATACCAAGGTGAGCATCGCAGCTGTCTGTGTGGGCCAGTCACGCAACTCCAGAGTCTTAATTTATTTCACTTTTTGTTGTTTAGGTTCTGGGAATAAAGGTAGAGACCAAGGTATAGTGTATAGCAATTGTATGTGAACTGTGCCTTTTCTCTCTCTCCTCTGGGCTGGGCTCTGGGGCAGAGCCAAACCCAGAACTCGCTGGGCTTCCTGGCCATGGTGGTCCTGGGGGAGTGTCCTGCCCACTTCCCTTTGGAGCGGCACTTCATGGAGCTGTAATATCTAAGCTCCTGCTAAGGGCAGAGCAAGACTTCTTCTGCCTCGAAGCACTAGGTCCTGGGCTACATGCTTGGAGACATTGGACGGCCACCCATAGCTGTGTCCCACACAACCCAGCGATAGCTCTGGGCGCTTTTGGCTCTGCTCCCAATGCTTTTGGATCTGCCTTTCTCTGTGCCCCAGAGAGCACCTAGGGGAGGGCTAGTTAAGCCCAGAGCCATTGAAAAGGGCCAGAGAGGTTCCCTTGGTCTCATTAACATACTTCTCCTGTGATATCCTGATACTAACCTGAAGGCCTTTGTGAGGGACAGTTGGCTCTTCCTGGAGAGTGGGGAGCATTCTGGGGGTGGGATTGGTGAGGTTCTTTTAGTTTTTTGTTTCCCGACCCATAGGAGTAGGAGGGCCTGGCACTCTGTGTGCTCAGGATGGCCTCCTTTGTGCCTTCTGTGAAGCTCTCATACCACACAGCAATTTCCCTGTGGACCAAGGCCCTAGAGCTCCCCGCAGGTCCCAGGTTCCTCCTTGGTCAGGAGGCTGCTGTGGTGCTTTATGATCAGTGGGCAGAGTCTCCGGCTGTTCTAGAAAGGACATGTGCTCCAGCTTCTGTGGCTGGGCCTAGCCCTGTGGCTGCTCTAAACACAGCAGCTCTGGGGCAGGTGTGCAAGCTTTCTGCAGCCAGCTGTTCCCATAGGACCCAGCCCTGAAGCTGTGCCTCGTCCAGAGCCTGTGCATGGTCTGCCAGGCCATGTGCAGCAGCGCACAAGCCAGTTCCTTCCAGTTCTCAAGGAAAGCAGAGCTGGTAACACAGATGATGGTGAGTTCCGGGCAGCTGCTGCTAGCAGGCAGTGGAGGTGGGGCCTGGGGAGGCCAGAGGGATGAGTGCAGTGATGCAGACTAGGGGCTCGGTGGGCATAGACAGAGGCCTGCATCTCTGAGGCCTCAACCACCCACTTAGTGTGAGAGACAAGGTGAGCAGGGAGGAAGCTAATGCCTCCTCTGAGGGCCAGTTCTGTGCTGCCACTGAAGGAATTCATCAGAGCAGAACCCCCAGACTGCCTAAGAACACCCATTCGGAAGAAAGCCATGCTTGCCTGCACATACCTGGTGTATCCTTTCCAGCCTCTGTGGACTTAGTGAGCCTGTGGACCTGTATGCATGTGTATGGACTGCATTATGTATCTGAGGTATTCCGAACATAGCAGCTATGCCATCCATGCAAGCCCAGTGGTTTCTGGGTGGGAGCAGGCTGGAGAAGACATCATGGGTTCATTTACTGGGGCCCTTAACCTGCTGCTCAGCAACTTAGAACCTGTATTGGAGGAGCAGTTACAGGCAGATGTGATCCACAGCTGCTTACACAGTGTCATGGCCCTGCCGCCTGAGCCTGAGGGGGAAGATGGTACCTGCCAGGAGGTATTGCCATTTCCATGGGGCGGGGAATGAGAAGGCCCCTGAAGGAAGTGGGACCATGCATGGGGCTGGTGGCCTGCCTCTCCTTCCAGCCTCTGTATCTGGACACGGTGTGTGCCCTTGAAGATTTGTTGACAAGCCTGCTGCGGCGGAACATGACCCCCCAGGGCCTGCAGATCATGGTTGAGGTGTGCTGTGGGCATTCGCTGTTGTGGTGATGGAGCGTGGGTGCCTCCCCCCTGCCACTGTGGTTAGGTACTGCAGAGACAGTCTGATAGTCCTTGGGGGAGGGGTCCTTCCACCTGGGCAGCTCTGACCAGATAGTGCCTCTGCAGCATTCCCTTGACTACTGCAAGTGCTGGGATGGAGCACATGAGTCCTGGCTGCAGTCTGCTAACCACTTGAGGCAAGCAAGATGAGACAATGCACGCCCTGCCGTGGTGCTCTTCCCATCCTCCCGTTGTTGCAGTGGGCTGGGGCAGCACCAACCCTAATCTAGGCACCTAGTGCCTAACAGGCCTGGATCACTCTCAGCCACCCCGAGTGGGCAGGGGTGAGCTGCAGCAGATGCTGATGTGGGAGCCATCCTAGGTCCCACTCGGGTCCCTGAGGCTCTAAAGCAAGGCACAGCAGGGATGCTGAGCTTGTCCTTGGGATGTGGGTTTCTGCACTCCTGGGTTCCTCCCCCAGTGGGCACCTGTGTCAAGTCCATTCTTGTACAGCACCTGAGCCCATGGATCAAGTCCCCGAGGGGTCATGAGCGGGCGCGGGCACTTGGCTTGGGCGCCTGCCTGCTGCAGTTCTTCCTGGAGCATTTGCATGTCAGCGTGAGTACTGGACTCCAGACCTCACCCCTTCTTCCTTCAGTCCCTCTGCCTGGGCATGCCTGTGCTCCTCATGTCCCAGAACATCCTGGAGGCTCCCTGGTTTCCTACTGCTTTCCTCTCTTGTCCCACAAGCTCCTCTGACAAGGAGAGAGGACCTGCCATGGATAGGACTGCCCTAGACTCAGCTCAGGGTGAACCAGCCGCCTCTAGGAAGGATGTATTTAGATCTTTACTGCCGAGCCACTTAGTTTGGATTGGCACTGGCAGTGTTAATCAGAACATTTTCTCAGGAACAGATAGTGAGTGGAGTTTTACAAACATCTTTTTGTCATCTATTGGAATCATTGTGGGGTATTTCTCATGATAGTTTTGTTTTTGTTTTGGTGTGTGTGTTTACGTGGTATGTGTGTGCTTTTCCCATAACCATGGTCTGACTGGAGTTGGTCTTGGTTCATGTTGACACGAATCTAACCATTCTGGGAACAGCAGCCTCCTGTCCCTAGGTCCTGCATCCGGAAAGTCCCCTTTCTTGTCTGGTGACTTTTGGGATGTGGAGTCCCTGTATTGGGCACAGCTGAGAGGGGCCAGGGGAGGCATGGTGTGTGTCCTGGGGCAGCGGAGGGGGAAGTTGTTCGCAGCCTCTGGCAGGCAGGAACAGGGCTGCTCCAAGGAGGGAGAGAGGCTCAGTCTCTAAGGGGAGCAGAACTTGAGGGGGGACTGGGTCCATTCAGGATAAGGGTACCTGCCTCCCTCCTCACCCACAGATTTACCATCTGGGAAGGGTCATCCAAGGGTGGTGGCTGATTCAGCAGAGTGCTTGTGCCTTCTCTACAGCTCAAGTAGAAGCTCCCACTCCCTGTGCTTAGGCAGCCAGGTGGACCAGGTGTGAGCCAGGGGGAACGTTTTCTAGGGCCATCAGCTACAGGGAGGGTCCAGGCCACATAGCTTCTTTCTGAGCCCTACTGGTGTAGACTGTACCTGACTATCCCCCAGAATTCCACAGCCCACTCCCCTCCACCTTCCATCTTCCTCCAGACCTTGGTACCCTTCCACAACCTGGGTCTCCTCGTCGGTCTCTTTGCTCCACGGTGTGCTGACACATGGGCTACCACCCGCCAGGAAGCTGTGGGCTGTGTCTATTCCCTGCTGTACTTGCAGCTGGGCTATGAGGGTGAGCCCTGATGGGGACGTGGGGACTGGAGAGGCAGCAGTCAGGGGACACGGGGCCAGACGGGTATCACCAGGGAAGCCTCAGTCAACTCCTGCCCTTAGGCTTCTCCCGAGACCATCGTGATGATGTGGCTGAGCGGCTCCTCACCTTGAAAGATGGCCTCGTGCACCCTGACCCCACCATCCTTTTCCACACTTGCCACAGCATAGCCCAGGTACTTAGGGGATCCCACAGCAAGAAGGAGGGGCTGCGGTGCCTGGGGCTGAGGGACTTCCCGGGAAGTACTTGTTACCTCCCTCAGGGGGCCCTGAGGGGCAGCTGTAAGCAGGATTCATCTCAGGATTGTTGTCTGGGTCAACACTGCCATATGTCTCATACCTGCCTGCTTCAGAACACCACAGTCTGGGCAGGATCAATATGTGGTGTGTGGCTGGGCGGTGGTGGCGCACGCCTTTAATCCCAGCACTCGGGAGGCAGAGGCAGGCAGATCTCTGTGAGTTCAAGGCCAGCCTGGGCTACAGAGTGAGTACCAGGAAAAGGCGCAAAGCTACACAGAGAAACCCTGTCTCGAAAAACAAAAAAAACGGAAAAAAAAAAAAAAAAAAAAAAGATGTGGTGTGTGGTAAGGTCTTGGTGGGATGCCTGAGAAAGATCTGAATACTTTGAGATCCAGATGTCCTTGGGACTGCCCACTACCTGCTACCCAGCTTTCTTACTGAAGACGTGGGTGAAGATGTGGGTTTCTAAAGAAGGAGGACCATGGTGCTGGTGTGTATGTGAATGCTCTACCCAGAGTTGAAAACTACTCAGCCATATGCATGGTCTAGCATGGGCCCTGTCTTTGACTCCAGCTGGCTGAGGCACTGTCCTACAGCATTTGGAAGTTAAGAAGTGGGCCAAGATGTCTTTCATACCCTATATACTGTACTCTCTGGGTACCATACCCAGCCTGAACCATCTGACCATATGTCTAGTCTGAGGCTCAGCAGGGCTCCAAGGATGGAAAAAATAGCTCTTCCCTTAGCAAATCCTCTTTACCCCTGTGTATGAACATTTCTGCTCTTCTTGGTATGGCCAAGATCTCTGGCAGAGTCTGATAGGAGGAGCCCCTGGGCCCTTTCTGGAAACACTCAGTGCTAGGGAGCAAATACCCAGCCCTGGGTGGGTCAGAAGGAGCTGGGCTCTGTAGTTGGGGTTGGCACTGTGATGTTCTTCTGGCGCATTTGTTGGAGCTGGAGGGTCACTTCTGGGCCTATTGAGGTGGGGAAGCTGTAGGCCTGTCCAGATCCCTGTATCCCAGGAGTTCCAGAGCAGCTCCACACAGGTCATTCTCCTGTCCTCTGTTCAATCCCAGCCCAGCAGCTGCCCAAGGACCACCTTCCTGGAATAGTCCAGACTCAGAAGGGTGAAGAAGGGAGAGTAAACTCGTGAGTTTTCCTCCAGGAAGCAGTTTGGGCTGACCCTACTTGGTTCTGGTATCACCCTTCTCCCAGGTTATTGCCAAGCGCCTCCCATCAGATCAGCTCATCAGCCTCTTGCTCACCATGTTTGAGAGCCTGGGAGACCCGGACAAGAACTGCTCCCGTGCATCCACAGTCATGATCAACTGCCTGTTGAAGGAGCGAGGCAACGTGCTGCTGGAAAAGGTGGGTGCGGAGCATGTTTAGGGGACTAGGGTGAGGCTGAGGGCAAGGCTAAGACTGGGTACCCTAGACTCGCCGGCCTAGATGCCCCCTGTCTGACTCCTACATCTCTGACTGCGTCTATTCTGGGTCTGATTTGGACAAACCTTTTCTTATCTGAAGACCACTTAGAACTTGATAAAAGCAACTCTATTAAGAATTTAAGGTTGGGGATTTAGCTCAGTGGTAGAACACTTGCTTAGCTAGCAAGTGCAAGGCCCTGGGTTCGATCCTCAGCTAAAAATAAAAAGAATTTAAGCCGGGTGTGGTGGCAGAGGCCTTTAATCCCAGCACTCAGGAGGCAGAGGCAGGCAGATCTGAGTTCCAGGACAGCCAGGGCTACGCAAAGAAACCCTTTGGGGGCTGGGGGAAGAGGATTTAAGAGGAAAAAAGTTGCAAGTCTGGCATGCTTGGACCCTCTCTGTCCTTGGAGTCCCAGCCATTTAGGAAGCTTAACAGGGGGGATCACATGTGGCTAGAGCTGAGGAGAGAGAGGCAGCTAAGCATGGTGGTACACACCTATAATCCCAGCACTTTGGAGGTGGAGACAAGGAAGATCAGGGGTTCAAGGCTAGCCTCAGCTGTATAGGTAGTTTGAGACCAGCCTGAGCTACATGATGCCGTCTCACATACACACACCCCAACACACACACAAAACCCACAGACACTAACATTGAGCTGATACTTGCTAAGCTCCTGATCCTATTACCAGGGAGAACATGGGTATACTGGGTCACCCAGGTCTCAGGGAGATTGCCAGGCATGGGACTTCAGGATCTCATACAGAAACTCCAAGTTCATGCACAGGACTGCTGCTCTGCTCCTGCTTTGTACAGCTGTTCACCGTGCCCAGAGGGCTGCAGCCCACACCTGTCTTCTCCTGGTAGCTGTTTCCAAATGTGTACTGGGAGCACCTGTGACTGGACATTTGGCGTGCAGTGAGAGTGAAGTGTGTCTCTGCACTCGGTCCCTCTAGGTCTGTTAGGCCCCAACAGGCTGGGCAGCTGTAGAGTAGAAGATGTAGAGTCCTGGAAGGTGTGGACTCAGCTCATTTGCTGGAGGGGATTTGGAGATTCTGTCTAATTGAAGTATCCCAGAAAAGGAGCTGGAGTGTCACTTCACACAGTCATCCCCAAGGAGAGTCACTTGCCAGCTTCTGAGTCTCCCCTGGCCCTCTCCATCACCCCGCACAAGTGTCTTGCAAATGGTGTGAAAGTGAGCTCACTCGTGCCCCTTGTGCTAACCCACTGCTTGCTCCTCATTATGGCTGTCACATTGGTTCATCTTCCATCTCAGAGCACTTAGCCATAGTCCCGACTGTCTGTAGAAAGCTGTCTAAGGTCACATCCCATTTGGGACCTACCTGGAGAGTGGTGGTGGTTGTTGCAGGGCTCCTTTTTCTGTCTTTTTTGTGATGGGCTTATGATATTCCATATTAGGATTTAATTTGCATTTTCTGGTGACCGAGAGCTAATTTGATGACTTCTTTTGTGAGGACCCTGGTCTTTTGCCCATGTCCATGTCTCTGCTCTTCTTACTGATCTGTAGGAATTCCCTGAGTATTCTGATCATTCTGCTAGTGAGTGTATCTGAGGCAGGAACTAACCAGTGAAAAAGAAGGGAGTGTCTAACAGAAGGGCCCTCAGACTTTCACGTGCTGTCCCCTCTAGACAGGAGTAGTATCCGTGTGCCATTGAATAGCTGACGGAAGAGGCTGATGTTGTAGAGATCCTGTCTGATGGGATCCTGGAGGGGAGCAGAACAGGGAGGGGCACAGTGTGCTGCTTGGGTCCACCTGGTGAGGTCTGGGTTTCCCGAAGCCACGAAGATCCCTGAGTCGGACATCAAGGGATCCCCTGGTAGTTGTACAGACAGAGGGGAAGAATTGGGCTGGAGGCGGTCGTCACCAGGTATATGTGGCTAATCCACATTTTGCTTACCTGTCATCCAGTGATAGACATCTGGGTTATTTCTACCTCTTGGCTAATGTGAATAAAAAGTCAGTGAGCACAGCTGTACAAATATCTTAAGTCTTTGTTTTTATCTCTTTGGGTGTATGACCAAACTGAAAAATATTTTAAGGATTTAAAAAAATATATTTACTTAGGGCTGGAGAGATGGCTCAGCTGTTAAGAGCACTGGCTGTTCTTCCAGAGAACCTGAGTTCAGATTCCCAGCGGCCACATGGTGGTCACAACCATCCATAACTTCAGTTCCAGAGGATCCCGTGCACTCTTCTCAGATGCCAGACATGCATGTGGTGCAGACATACATGTATGCAAAGCACTCATATACATAAAATTTTAAAAATCCTGTTTTTTAATTAAATTTTTATTTTAGATTTATTTATATGTATGAGTATTTTGCCTGCATGTATGTGTGTGTACCATGTGTGTGCAGTGCCTGCAGAAGCCAGAAAAGGGCATTAGATCTGAAACTGGAGTGACAGTTACTAGTCATCACATGGTGCAGGCAACTGAACTCGGGTCCTCTACAAGAGCAGCCAGTGCTCTTACCAGCTGGACTCTCTGGATGACCCTGATTCTTATCTATTTATTTATTCATTCCTGTGTGTGGTTGTGTGTGTGTGCGCGTGCACGTGCATGTGTATGACACGTGTGTATGCCTGTGGAGGCCAGAAGAGAGGGTTGGATTCTCTGGAGCAATAGTTACAGGTAATTGTGAGCTACCCAAAGTGGGTGCTAGGAACCAAACTGGGTCCTTTGAATGAGCAAGAAGCTCTGGTAGTATGAGGTGCTTCTGTCTGTCTGTGTGTGTGTGTGTGTCTGGGAGCAGGGGAACTTATGAGTACCCGTGCAGTAGCACACCCGTAGAGTTCAGAAAACACCACAGGGGCTTGTTCTCTCCTTCCACCATGTGAAATTGGAAGCATCCAATCCCAGTCCTCAGGCTGGACAGCAATCACCTTTACTTGTTGAGCTGCTTGGTGTGGGCATTGGGAACTAAACTCGGGACCTCTGTGAGAGCTGAACCATCTTTGCAGTCCCATCACTGTGGCTTTGATTTGCGTTTCTCTGATGGTTAATGAACGTAGGCATCTTTGCATGTATCTATTGGCCATTTGTGTATCACCTTTGGAAAACGTTTATTTAAGCCAGTTGTTGTTGAGACTTTATTATTAGTGTGTGCGACAGCTTGAGTCAGTTCTCTTCTGTCTTTATGGGGTTCTGGGGAATAAATTCGGGTCATCATGCCAGTGCCTTTAACTGCTGAGCCCTCTGCTGGCCCTGGGAGATGAATGGGTCTGTCACCTTATAGTTCTTTATACATTTTGGATATTAACCCCTTATCAGGTATATGAGTTTCAAATACAAGCTTCATTCTGTAGTAACTTCAAACTATATCAGTTTGTCCTTTGGTATGCGACAGTTTGAGGCTGATCTAGTCCCGCTTACCTCTTTTATTGCCTGTGCTTTTGGTGTGATGTCTAAGAAATCATTGCCAGATCCATTATATGTTTGTTGTTTTTGTTTGTTTGTTTCTTCCTCAAGACAGGTTTCTCTGTGTAGCCCTGGCTGTCCTGGAACGCACTCTGTAGCCCAGGCTGGCCTCAAACTCACAGAGATCTGCCTGGCTCTGCTTCCTGAGTGCTGGGATTAAAGGCGTGCGCCACCACCGCCTGGCCTGCCAGATCCATTGTTAAGGAGGCTTTGTCCTGTTTTCTTCCCTGAACTGTATGGTTTTGGGTTTCCCTTTGCTTCATAGAGCCAGGTGTCCTTGCACGGTCCTGAATTACAGAGCCCAACCAGTTTAGACTTTGGCCTGTATCTGGCATCTCAGTCATCTGGTAACTTGGCATTTCTGCAACATTGGTCCATCAGGGTCATGGGAATCCTCTCTACTCTGAGAGACTCAGACAGGAACCTCTTACAGACAGGCTGGTGCTGTTGGCCATCTGGTCTAACGCTGAGTCAGTGTGGTTCTGGTATGCAGCTGACTGAGGTCCCACCAAATACACCATGATCGTGAATGAAGCACCCTGTAAAGCTGCATGTGAGACAAGGTGGGGGGACTGTGTCAGGCAGTGGGAGGAGGGTCTTCTGTGGGTCAAAAGGGAACACAGGAAAGAGGAAACATATGCTAATGCAAGTGGCTGGGGAACAGAGAAGCCACCATGTCAAAACAGTCTGCTCAAAAATCAGAGTGAGCTGGGCGGTAGTGGCGCACGCCTTTAATCCCAGCACTTGGGAGGCAGAGCCAGGCGGATCTCTGTGAGTTTGAGGCCAACCTGGGCTGCAAAGTGAGTTCCAGGAAAGGCTCCAAAGCTACACAGAGAAACCCTGTCTTGAAAAAAAACAAAAAACAAAAAACAAAATCAGAGTGAGGGCTACACGTGACCCAGTCCTCCACCCCTAGAAACACTCCTGGATGCACACAGAAACTTACACACAAATGTTCACAGCAACATTATTCATGAAGATGCTACCAGTTTGTGAATGAGAAAGAAAATGTGGTCCCTCCGTACAGTGGAATATTATTTTACCATATGGAGGGAGAAGTCCTAACACATCCGCAGTGTAGATGAACCTGAGAGACACTGTACCTAGTGAAAGCCAGAAAAGAAGCACCATGCACCGTGTGATCCATTCATATGAAATGTCCAGAGCAAGCGGGTCCACGGACAAGAACGTAGACCCGAGGTTTGAGGGGCTGGGAAACAGGTGGGCTCATGAGGACAGGACTTCTTTTGTGGTTATGGAAATTTCTGAAATTGGAAGTGTGACTGTTGGCATGACCATCAGTGGGCTAGCACTGCTGCAGTGGGAGCATGTGGGAGCATGCCTTCACGAAGCTGTTGCAGACAAATGACTTAGACCAAGCCGGTAGATAGGGCGGGACCACTCCCGAGTGCTCAGAGCAGAGGGACGGGGCCACAACCCAAAGGTACACAAAGGTCCAGAGACCACACAGAGCCTGCCTACTTGGCCAGGAAGTGGGGTTCTGTGCAGAACTTAGAAGTGAGGGTGGACTTCTAAGTCAGAACAATGAGGAAACTGCCCCCACTGTAAGGCCACCACACCGAGTCACTGCTGTCATAGTTGGTAGAAAAGTGCTTTGCAGAAATCACTACCCTGAGCAGCAGGTCAGGAACAAGGACCAGTGCTTAAAGATCTAGAGACTCAATATTCCTTGTCACAACTTAAAGGGGCTGGGAGTATGGCTCAGTCCTAACATGATCCCAACAAACACAACTTCCCCCACACAGTAACAACCAACAGACTTCCCAGAAGCCGGAACAGGAAGCTTTCACTTGCCAGTGTCCAGAGGCCGCTTGAGGCCACAGCTGGGTCAGGACACAGAGCCAGAAGATGAAGGTATAGATGAGCAGGTAGATAGAAGGAGGCTACCCAATGAGGGAGCCATGGGGGATCTATTTCCTGTACCCAAGGCCATCCAGTGACTCTAATGTCATGCTCACACCTCTGAGCCCTGTAGTTCCCCAAGGGAACTAACTAACTGCCCTGTGTAGTCCACACTGATATTCAGCCTCCTGTACCCTTTCCTGGTTTCACCAAGGAGAAAGGGTCTGGCCTTGACAGTTCCCATTGGACCCGGAATCTTCCCAGTGTCTGTAGTTGCCGAGGAACTTTCTGCTTCCATCTGCTTCTCTTCTGTAATCTCTACATACGGCTTTAGCTTCATGTGTTGTGGGGCTGGGAGTTTTTCTACATCTAGAACCAGAGAGGAGATTTATAAGCTAAGCCCTGCAAGACTGCCTAGAGGTAGGCCACATTTTGGAGAATAATTGAGGCTGCAGGTCTATCTATCCACTCCGTGTAGGTAGTTCTAAAGGGAGTTCCTGGCCAGAGATTTTCCACCTGCTCATTTGTGTTCCCCAGTGTCTGTGGTACCTGCTTTGTACAGCAGCAAGACACCCACAGCTCAGGCAGGTGTTGTCAGGTCCTGCCCCTCCCTCTCCAGGTCACCCTCTGCCCAGTCTTACTCGGGTCCATGGCTCCTGTTTTGTCCTCCCTCCTGCCTCCTAGCCTGATTTCTCATATGGGTCTTGCCTCTAGCAGACAGTAGCTGAGTTACAGGAACACTCTAGAGGCTCAAGGGGCCCCTTTTACCTCTCACTCCTTAATCACCTGCTCTGGACATCCCCAAGTAGACGTACATCTGCCTCCCCCATTTCCCCCTCCTCTGTAGGTCTGGGGCTCTAATTTGAGGTAGTCTCCTACATATTGGTAAATGCTCTACCACTGGACCATGGCCTACTTCTCTCTTCTCGTGTGGGATCTAGGTTCTTGTTCTTAGCAACTCACACCCATGGGAGCATTGCCTTGAACCTTTGCACCATAAGTCTCTGGCTTGCAGTCAAGAGCTCTGGATTTCTAAAGACTTTCCTTCTCATAGTCTGGGCTAGTGGGGCCCTTCCCCGTCATGCCTGATGTGGACATGTGCCCTGGGATGTTCACAGCTTCAGAGCCTGACTGCAGCATCCCACTTGAGCCTGTCCTGTCTGCAGGTACCTGAGATTGTGAGTGTGTTGCGAGCCAAGCTGCGGGATACCCAGGAGGAACATGTCCTACCAGCTGCCCAGCACAGCGTGTACCTCCTAGCATCTCAGCACTGCGAGGCAGTGGTATCCAGTCTCCTGGGAAGCCCCCTGCCCTTTGACAGGTACTCAGTACCCTAAGCTTGTTTGGTGGAAGCCGTACTCCAGCTGTGGGGGTTTTTCCTGCATGGCATAGCATGTGCTCCTTCAGCACCTCTCCCCTCTTCTGCAACCTAAATTTTCTGCATGAGTCCCCATGGACCTGGGCTTGTGGAAAAGATGATCACATTGAAAAAGACTACCTCTCAGGTATCCAAGGCATCTGTCCCTCTCCAGATATTTTAGGATTCCAGTTAAGATCCTTCTGGGACCCGGGCAGTGGTGGCATATGCCTTTAATCCCAGCACTCAGGAGGCAGACAGATCTCTGAGTTCAAGGCCAGCCTGGTCTACAGAGCAAGTCCCAGAACATCCAAAGCTGTTACACAGAGAAACCCTGTCTCAAAAACAAAACGACAACAACAAACCCAAAACCTTCTTGGGCATACCTGCTAGGCCAGGTTTCCCATAGCTCTTCATGGTGGCCACTGTCTTTAGCCTCCTCTCAGGCTCTAAGCCTCCTGCTATGATTCTGTAATTTACTAGAGTACTCATCACCTGTGAGCAGAACCCCACCGTGACCACTATGGACCCCTGTAGGAGCCTAGGAACCCTGTGTTCACCCTATATCCAGAAGTCTCCCACCTCACCAGTCTTGAAACCTTTTCTTCTTGTCTGCCTTTCTTTTCCCTTCCTGCCCCTATCCTGAGGCTATGGGCTTGGTGGTCTCATCTTTCTTTGTAGTCTGGGTTGGGGGCAGAAGTTATCCTTGAGGCCAGAGGCCACTACTGGTATGGTGCCCACCTTTGCTGGTGCTGTTGCTGATGTTAGGGCACAGGATGCATGCCTGTATCACTATCAGCTCTTGTTCTTATCAAGCTTGGAGGCTGTGCATCGAGAGTATGTGTGTGTGTGTGTGTGTGTGTGTGTGTGTGTGTGTGTGTGTGTGTGTGTG
>CABHPH010121460.1:0-10163 GCA_902168325.1 Peromyscus nudipes | reverse complement strand
TGTGTGTGTGTGTGTGTGTGTGTGTGTGTGTGTGTGTGTGTGTGTGTAGCAATAATGATTAAACAAGAAGATATGAATTTAAAGGGAAGTGGGGGAGGAGATGGAGATGGGAAGAGTTGAGGAAGGAGGGGGAAGACTCTACACTTATGAGCATCTAAGCAGAACTGATGAGATTTAGTGGACTTTTTTTTTAAAGATATGAAGTTGGGAGGGAGGTGGAGGATATGCTGAGTATGAGGAGCTGGAGGGAGTGAGTAGGAGATGGGCTTGAATGACCAAAATATGTTTTATGTAAGTATGAAATTCTCAAAAAATTAAAAGAGAAATCTGAAATTATGAAAACTCTTGAGGTAAGTAAAAACTTAAGCTAACCACCTGCAAGAGAAGAAAACTTCTGGAAGCAGATAGCATCCTAGGATCCCTGAGAGAGATTTACTGGTATATATCTTCATTAAGAGTCCTGTCACCTCAGGAAAATTGTTTCTTATGATTTAGTTTCCTCCCACAGAAAACTGGGAGATTAAACCAAATAACACCCACATGCTTTTCCTGATGTATTGTCTGACAATTTCTAAATAGTTTATGATCAATTTTTAATATTGGTCCTTAAAACGTAATGAATTGAATATTGGGCTTTCTTTTGGAAACCTAAAGTAGTCATGGAAAAGAATTGTCAGATATACTAGTAATGGGCGATTAAGGAATTAGCAATGTTTATTAGTCATTACAGTTTTTCTATGAAAATCATTATATGAGATACTTAGGTGATTGTGATATGCCACACACTTTCCTTACATATGTGTGTAAGGAGGGAAGAGATAGATAAATGTGCATTGGCTTACATATTTACAACCAAAAGAGAAGTGGTATCATTATTTCTTATTATGTGGTTTTAAAAAATACAGAATTTGAGATACAGAGAAGAGTTAATGAATAATGAAGCCAGAATTTGAAACTTACATTATTCTTTACCAATTGAACACTGTCATGGGGTTTTATTGGGTTTTCAGGTATGTCTCTTTGAAGTGTTAATGCCTTAAGGTACATCTTAAGGTAAGAGATTCAGACTCTTGCTGAAGTTTGCCATCAGACACCTGCCTCCTCCTATACATACACAGACTCAACAGGAGACCTCATCTCTCCGATAAGACCTGCACATAATCACAGAACAATCTAATCATTACACGATGCCTAGGAAGACACAGACTGAACCTAAACTGTAATGTCTTCTGATGTTGGACAAGTTCTGAGAATGGAATGCCTTTCGGTTTGTTATACTGAGCCCCAGTTGTCCTCTGAAAAAGTAATAAGAGATGCCCTGTGGGAGATTAGTGGTCTTTTCACTCTTCAATGCTGTGCTTTTTTTTTGCTGAAACAGATGCTATTACCAGAATGGCTCACTTGTAATGACCTCATAAATTAGAATAAAAATTGTTACTTATACTTAAAGCTGACCATTTCCTACTGATATCAGTTGCTGGAGCTCTGAGCCCAAAATGGATTACATTTACTCCTGAAAACTATCCCTGTGCTGAGCCACCATCTCTCCATCCTGTGAAAAGTACACAGTGCCTGATTCAAGTGAAAACTAGAACTTCACAGTCCGTTTTTACCAGTAGAGCATTACATAGACAGGCTTGTATATTTTCATGTCATTCGCCAACTAAATAGCTATTGCTGATCATGAGCAAAACCTGTACTTTTGACCTACAAGTATAGCCTGTTTGGTTAGGGAAGGTAGAGTCAGTCTGTAATCCTTACACTTAGGAGGCTAAGGCAGGAAGATTACAAGTTTCAAAGACAGCCTGGGCTACATCAGAAGTTCTAGGGTAGTCATACAAAGTGAAATTCTATCTTTAAGTTTGGCATGCCGTAGAGGAGTAAATAATATATGCCCCAATGGTATAAAAATATTTACAACATAGATGTATATAAACACATAGAAACATGGAAAACATGGATTACAATTTTTATTAGCACATGTAAGCAGCACAAAGCAGTGGGTCTTTATAAGTTTTCATTCACAAACACAAGCTTTCTCAATGTTATTTACCTTCCTGTTACCCATCCTTATCACTGTTCTTCCTCCTCTCTCCCACTGGTTCCCTTCCCCTCCCTCCTAGTCTCCTCCTGCTTTTTTTTAATCTTTCTTTTCTTTCAGATTTTATTCATAAGAGAAAACATTCAGTACTTGTCTTTCTGAATCTAGCTTAGTTCGCTTACCCCCATGGTCTTCATTTCCATGCAAACATCATTTTATTTTTAAATATTCTATTGATTCTTTCTGAATGTCATACAATGTATTTTGATCATATTATCCCCAATTCCTCCCATTAACTCCTTGTAGATCTTTATGTTTCCTTCTTTTTCTTTAATAGTCCAACTGCAATATTCTTCTTGGTGTGGGATCATTCACTTAAGTGTATTTGACCTACTAGGAGCCACGCCCTTAAAAAACCTGGCTGTCCTCATCCCGGAAACCATTAACTGTTAATAGCTCCTCAGTTAACACTGGAAGTTCATGAACTCCTCCACCTTCTATGCTGGAGAATCGATTTTGTACAGGTGTTGTGCAGGCAGCCACAAGTGCTGTGAATTCAAGATTGCAGGGGACCTGTCATGCATAAAAGTCATGACTTCGTTCTTGTCCCCCATACCCTCTAGCCCTACAGTCTTTCTCCTTCCTCTTCTATGATGGTCTCTGAACCTTGGAGGACTGGAGAGATATAGATGTATACTTTGTGGCTTAGCACTACACAGTCACTTATTCTCTGTATTTTGACCAGTTTTGGGTTTCTGTGTTGAGTACTACCCACCACAAAAAGAAACTTCTCTGAGGAGTGTAGTGGGTAGCCATTCCAGCTTTGGTCTGGAAGTTCCAACATCCAATGAGGCTTCCGTAACAATCACGCCTACAAGGCGGGGCCAAGGGAGGGCCTGAAGACCTGAGATCGGGATGCGCGGCGCTCTCTTGTTTCCTGGACCTGGACGCGAGAGGTAGACCGAGGAAAGTTCTCCAGAGAACACCGCTGGACTGCGTTGCGTCTCTTCCAGAGCCTATCATCTACCTATCCCTTCATTTGTGAGTTACGCCTTTAAATAAATCTCCTTTTAACTACGTGGAGTGGCCTTAGTAATTTTACCAATAGAGGAGGTCTGAGATGAGAACTGTATTAATTTACAGGTATAGAAATATGAATGGATAAGGCATTTTGGTATTATACCCATTTAGCAAAATGATAGCTGTAGGTTCATTTTCAATGATAAATGAAAGTCCATTGTATACATATGCCATGGTTTATTTTTAGAGCTATTTGTGTCAATGAGCATTTAGGCTGATTGCAAGTCTTGCCTCTGAATAGCACCTTAATAAATGTGGGTGTTCAAACATCTTTATTGCATGCTACCTTTAATTTCTTCAGGTATGAACCCAAGGGTGATAGAGCTACATCAGTAAGTAGTTCTATTTTTAGTTTTGAGACAGGATGTTCTAGCTTCATGTCCTTTGCTGTGATGAAATACCCAACAAAAGCTACATAGAGGAGGAAAGGATTTATTTGACTGACTGTTCCAAATGATAGTCCAGTATTGCAGGGAAGTCAGGGCAGGAACTAAGGCAGGTCACATCGCACCCATAGTCAATACTAGGGAGAAATAAATATTCATGCTTCCTATTGCCTTGTTCAGCTAGTTTTCCTTACTTTTATAGAGTCCAGGACCCTGTCTAGGGTATGGTGCTTTCCCACAAAGACACATCCCACCAACATGTCCACAGGCCAACCTTATCTAGATCACTCCTCATGGAGATTCTCTTTGTATGCAGTTCCAGGTTGTGTCAGGTTGACAGTTAAAACTATCTAGCACACAAAATCTTACTATGGAGCTCAGAACTTTTACCTGAGCTCCCAAACTTTGGGATTATGGGAAGCATCTTCATTCATGGCTGGATCACAGCTTTCTACCCTTTACACATTATCGAATACTGGTTGAAAGCACTCCCTGTTAGATGATGTATTGCAGCAACTCTGGATGTGAATGCACTATTTCTTCAGTTGTTGCTGAGTTTTCTTAGTGAGTTAGCTGAAATCACCTTGCAGAGTATATTTCTCTTGCCGTGAATTGCTTCTGATATTTCTAGCAAATATGGTAAAACAGACATTTCCTCCCTTTGATTTCATCTTCTATTCCAGCTACTTGGAATTCTGCTCTGGTCAGCATAAGTTACTTGCTGGGCAAAGAATGTGCTTTGGCTCCATTAACCAGTCACATTCTGCCCTGTACCCTGCGATCTATGCATGGCTTTAAGGTTGTTGTCACAGGTCAGAAGGTTTATGTACTTTGTCCTATATTTATTTGTGGACTAGAAACATGGGGGCTCCCTAGATGATTGCTCCCTTGAGGGTGCAGCCTTGGGTATGCACATAATCTTCAGAACTGCCAGGGATGACTGGTTTTATTTTTAAACCTACTTTGTGGAAGTCTCACCTCAATCAGAGTAGTTTATTGTTCAGCATTTATTCAGAAGTGGTTTTAGTCCCTGATGAAATAGATGCTTTTCCCTTGTGTTCATGGATCTGCATGGAAGGATTTTAGGTAGTCTACCTATCCAGTAAGCTGCTCTGATTACTTTGGAATCTTTCTGAATCCTAGTGCAAGTGTAGTCCTTGTTCACCTAAATTGAACTGCCCCAAAGGAGGCTTTGCATGGTCACCTCCTTCTGATTGTTTCAATGTTTCTTGTTGTTGTCACTTTGCTTGTATCTTGGAGCTCCCAACCGTCTTTTAATTGTTCTCCACCAAGGGCTCCATTGTCTTCAGCAGTATCTTTAGTCCTGTAGTCCTTCACGTCCTGTTTCACATAATACCATGCCCCTGGGGTTTACTCGCCACGTTCTTTGTCTTCATGGTTTGCCGTTTTCCCCTGGTAGCCCACCACCACTCCTTCTCAGGAGCTGGAGGTGAGCAGCTGTGTTAACTATCAAGTAAGAAAGGAGTGGCAGTCGTGGCCTTCCTGGTGTGCCCTGTCTAGTGAGGCATCTTTGACTGGAAACAAGCTAGGTCTGGGCAATTTCAGAGCCCCAGTATTGTCAGCCTGCCCCACCGGCCATAAGTAAAAACTGCATGATTCAAGGAGAAGACCTTCCTCTTGGCTGCATCTACATGGGATAAGGCTTCTGCAATGTGGAGCTGAAGAGGGGTCCCTGTTGCAGGGACTCCCCTTTGTTCAGCAAGACATTGGCCTCAGGATAGGAGAAGGTACTGTCTCTCTTTGGTGAAGGCCTCTGAGTGTGTTTACAGCAGTACTTCTGTAATGTGGAACAATGGTTGTCTCTGCAGAAATGCCACCAACTCTTACTGCTTTTGCTAAAATGTAATAGATTTTCTCGCATAAAATATTTTTCATTAAGATCATTTTCATAGACTTAAGATTGTTCCAACTTATTGTTAAACATATTTTGTCAGTTAGCTTGTTCTTAGAAAAATGTCTAGCCCTCTGAGTTCTTCCCCATTCGGAAGACTTGTTTTCTATTCACTGAGACTTGTTTCCTATTCACTGGTTCTTAATCTGGAGTCTAAAGAGAGATTTTTAAATTTTTTAGGATTCTTAAATTGTAATAATATTTTGAAATCTGGACATGTGTATAATTTCTTGATATAAAAACAGAAAAAGAGACAATTTGAAGGAAACAGATGATCAGAAAATGGGGGAGCATGGGAGAGGGGCTGAAAAGAACAGTGGGGTAGGATGAATAAGAAATATATGTTACTCGTATATAAAAATGTTACAATGAACATCATTGCTTATATGATAATCCAAATATTAATAATAAAATATAATCCATATTGAAAACACTCTAGCTGTATACTTCCTGTTGGTAGACATTTCATCTAACTCCACTTTGTACTCTCCCAACAAATGTGCGTCAGAAACTCAACACTGTAGCTACCAAGCTGTGTATACATTGGATGACGCAAAGTTTCTAGACACACCAGCAGAAAAGAATTAGCAATATTTTTCTGTACCATTATGCCAACTTAAGTAATCCTTTACATCAAGACTAAACATTTTCTTCAAACCAAAGCAGAGATACTTTCAAGTGGAATGTACAAACATTATAGAGTGGCAAGGACCTAAGGTCACATAAGTCTTCTGACACAGACTGCTATAGGACAAACTTAGTTGACAGGAACTAATGCAGTGGGTGGGAGTTGAATTGCATCCCCCTTCAGAAAAACAAAGAGAAGTTAAAATCCTAACTGCGGTATCTAAGAAGGTGGCATTCTTTGACATAGAGTCATTGCAGATATAGTCAACTAAGATAAGTCTACCAGAGGAGGGTGAGGTCTACTCCAGTATGGCTGCTATCCTTAAATGAGGTTGCTATGCCAAGATGAAGCACAAGGAGAATAGTACTACGTAAAGGGGAAAAAAACCCACTAGTAATACCTCTACAAGCTAAGGAATGACAATGTTCCCAGCAAACTGCCAGAATGAAACAAAAGTCAAGAAAGAATAAGCCTCTAGTCCTGTTGATACCTCCTTTTTAGAATTCTAGCATCTCCTAAGACTCTAAATTCCAGCTCTTTTAAGCCACCTAATCAGTGTTACTGTGCTGTGCTGCAGCCCTAGCAGACTAACATAACCTTTGAAGAATAATAGCCCATTTTCAACGGAGTGAGAGGGACAAGTATATGCGACTGGTACACTAACTACTGTGCTGGCAAGGCACCCAAAGGGCAGGTACCATGAGACAACTAATGTAAATCTGGGAAGAAAGGATAGCATTGTCGGAGACTGGAATGTGAAAGTTTGTGATTTCAGTGGTACCCATCTCAGAACCAAAATAGTCTTCAAAGGAACACTGTTGAAGTATGTAACTCAAGTGCATTGCAAGTAGAAACCAGGATATCTGAGACTGTAACTGGTTTTTGCACACTGTGAAATATCTGAGGATGAGGTAGAGGCTGGAAGGGAGAGGACAGTGAGCTGGGTATAAGAGGGTCTTTACAAATGCCAGCACGTTACACTTGAGCAGAGTGGAAAACTCAAGAGCAGGAAAGAGAGAAGTTTTAAAGAGTGAGTTCTTAGTAACAAATTGCAATTATTTGGAAACAACGGTAAGAGGGAAAAAAAACAAATAAACTACTATTTGTGTACCTTAAAGGATGGGGAGTGATGAATAAGGAGCTTCCACTGGGGAGGGCTTTGGGGTACTTAAAACTTTTAGGAAAGAGAAAGTCAAGTTCAGCAAGAGTAAATAAATGGGAAGAGTGTTCTTTAAAAATTTCATGACTGTACGAGTGCTAGAGAAGAGCATGGATGCTGTTTAACTTAGCTCATGATGTCCCAGTAAACCCACCATACACTGAAAACATCTTTAATGAAAACATACTTGACATTCCCAACCTTCATCTTTGTTTTGCAGCACAGTGCACTTTAGAGAACGAGTCATTTCTCCCCTGTGAGTATGTGCTTGACAGGCAGGCTCCATCTTGCTTCCACCACTCATCATTGTGAAATTTGAGCACATCTCAGCTGCCCAGAGAAAGATCCAATTCAAGATTCGAAGACAGCTTTCTACTCAATGCATCTAACTTTTCACCCTCACACAGTCAGAAATATCTTAAGCCAAACCAGGTGACCACCAGAACTGGTGACCACCTGACCTGGAAACAATGGGTAGGATTAGATGAGAGCAAGGGGGAAGAAGCATAGACTAATGAGGACATTCAGATGGACAAGTGAAGACAGAAACTTACACAGAACATTCAGAGTTTAGAGGCTGCTGTGGAATGTGAGGCATGGTTGCCATGACTGGCCTTAGACTCAATGAAGTTTATCACCAGTGCTTAAAGGATCGCAAAACGAACTGGTCTCACAATATCACTTTTCACAATTATTACTTATGGAATAATGGAAGTATATACACCCATGCCCTCCATGTCCTGCTGCCCTTAGTTCTAGAAGGGTATTCCCTGAACATGCTGTTGCTGTTAATGAAATTACATTTCCCTACCTCCGTTGACATCAAATGGGCCATAAGTTCTAGGCAGTGGAATTTTTGCAAAAGTGATGCCAGGGCCCCACACAGGGCCTCAGCACACATTCTTCCATGTGTTCTCCTACCCTCACAGACGGTGACAGCAACTGCTCAATGAATTTGTGAATTTGGAAGCAGCAAGTTTGAAGTGGCTGAACCTTCATCCCCCATCACACAGGTGGAAAAAAAATCACCGCTAAGTCAAGTTATTCCATATTTTAGCTTTTTAATGGCTGTTATCTACTCTAATTATTAGAATGAGATTAATTATTGATGGGTGATGTCACTATGTGTGCTGTGAATGTGTTGCTCTGATTGGTTGATAAATAAAAAGCTGATTGGCCAGTAGCCAGGCAGGAAGTATAGGCAGGGTAGACAGACAAGGAGAATTCTGGGGAGAGGAAGGCTGAGTTAGGAGACGCCAGCCGACCGTCCAGGGAGCAGCATGTAGCGGCACACAGTTAAAGCCATGGAACACATGACGACATATAGATGAACAGAAATGGGCTGACTTTAAATGTAAGAGCTAGTCAATGGTAAGCCTGAGATAATGGTCGAGCAGCTTTAATTAATATAAGCTGCTATGTGATTATTTTATAAGCAGTTGTGGGGTCCTTGGGGCTGGGCAGGACCAGAGAAAACTTCAGCTACAAATTATAGTACCTCTTCAATAGAGCTACCACAGCTGAGTCAGTAAAAGTACATAAACTTTTCAGTCGCAGACAGGATTAAAGAGTTGTGAATGTCACAAGTGCTAGCATTCTTACTCTCAATAGGGTCTCTTTGTAGGGTAGAGTTTTTTGGGACATCAATAGCCAGGTTTGGGTTCCTCCAATTTCAGAACTGGGCAGAGGACCTCATTCATAACAAAATCACAAAGGGTGGATGAGAAGCACAAGTTGCTAAAAACTCAAAACTTGGGAGTCCTATTTCCAACAAATGTTGATTTGTCCCATTTGTTTTGTTTGTATGCCAATCAAATATTCACAGAAAATTTCCTCATTATCTCACAGAAAGTCTTAATGATGAAAACCACTGCTTAATTCTCGAGGGATCAGGGGAGTCAGCATACTGATTTAGTGCTAACCTCATTAGGACAGGGGCTTCAGAAGAGAGGATTAACAGCAGGATGTGCTGCATAGTTAAGTATCAAATTGTCAACCAATTAGGTGTTCTTCATGTGAACAACGTATTATTTTCACATATCAGATACCAAATCTCAAGTATTGTGATGTCTTTTTAATTCTAGAGTATGTGATTAACCTTGATTGTATTCTTGTACGTAATTTAAATTCTGTGCTAAGATACAAATCATTTGTGAACTTGACATTGCTTCTTGGTACTGCAGGGGATTTTGCAGGCATGTCTGTGAGGACAAACATTTGGTGGGTAGAGCATGGGTTCTACCATTCCTACTAAAGTGGACAGAACACAGGGAAGCCAAGGGCGTTTGCTGGCTGTTTGAAAGGGTCACCAGGATTAACAACTCACACTCTACTTTACTAAAACTTACTGTTTATCAGTCTTGTGTGCATTTAATTTGTTCACTTATTCATTCTACAAGTTTATTCATTCTATAAACCAGATTGAATTTTGGGTGGGCTAATTCATATGAAAGGGAAATTGGAAGCATCAAGGCTATATAGAATATATTTAGGAAACTGTAGATAAGGTTTATAAAAAATGACAGGACACATACAACTTTCAAAAATAGCATAATCCTGTTAAAAATATAAACCCAAAGTATGCATAGATAAGAAGGTGAAGTATTTGGACACAGCATGGCTTTTGTTACCCAGCAAAATAAGAAAGGCGTCTTTAGTCCTAACTTAAGCATTAAAGCAACAAAATGCAAGAACTGACAAACAGGTGTCCTTTCACCAAGATTAGAGTGGCTCAGAGAAGAAAGTTCTTTAGCATTCAAAAGTGGGCTGCTGTAGAGTAGAGAAGGAGATGGACTGTTTGCTTGGCGCAGGGAAATACTAGCCAAACACACAAATTTCTCTGAGATCAAACAAGTACATGGAAACAAGGACATAGAAACATGTACTTGTGAAGGAAAGGGTAGTAGAATTGGAAGTAGTGGGCAAGTGGAAACAATGGCAAAATGCAGCCCAACATA
>CABHPH010121458.1:0-10449 GCA_902168325.1 Peromyscus nudipes | reverse complement strand
TTGTTTGCTTGTCCCACATTTGAACTGGATTAAGATAAAGGCTCATGGCATATGTGCAGGCCACAGAATTAAGATTTTGTATACCATGTATCATTTGTTTTCATATGTGTCTGACACTAGTGGTTATGGAAAGCACATTGTCATATGCAAGGAACACCATGTTGTACTAGTTATGGTCCTGTTGCTATTTTTCGAACTATTAGTCTCACTTAATCCTATGATACCACCATTTTGTCCAAGGAGGCTTTATTGTTATCATTTCACTGCTTTAAAAATTGAGATTTACAGGCCATGTCACAATCGTTCCTTTTAGTGCCCAGAAAGATGTTTCAGCTTTCTGCTCTCTTTCACTGAATAATAGCAATGAAGACAGCCATGTGATACCCTGAACACTATGCTATCTTAAAATTTCCCTTAACAAAGGTATTTGTCCATTACATTTGAATTCAGCCTCACTCAGATTTTTCAGGAAATTGACACAACACAGATCCCAGCCCAAATGTAAGATGAATGATCCCTATCCCAGTTCTTAACAGAGCCTTGCTCCATGTTAAGACCTCATGCCCTTGAACCACACGGTTTGTATTTTTCTAGAAATTCTGCTGCCTTTATTTCCTACTATACATGTCTGTTGTGCTCTGTGAACAGTATTCTAGCACTTCTCCAGTCTGAAACTCTGGTCTTCCTTGTTCCTCCATAAACAAGTTCCAGAGGCTTACAGGTCACACAGTCAGCTTTGTCCCAGCAGCAACTCCACCCTTGAGTACCAAATTCCTGTTTTAGTTACTTTTCTTGTTTCCGTGACAAACAAATGTACAGACAGAAGGGTATTCGGGCTCACGATTTGAGGTCAGCATCCATCATAGTGGGAAGGCAGGGCAGTGAGAGGATGAGTCCACACATCACGTCAGCAATCAGAAAGCAGAGAACAGTGAACACTACTGTCGTGCTCACTTTCTGACTTTTATTCGGTCCAGAGCTCCACCTCTATGGAATGGTTCTACTCAAAACCGGGTAGGTCCGTTCTCATTTACATCTTTCTGGAAGCACTCTCAAGGACACACTCAGAGGCGTGTTTCCATGGTGGTTCTAAATTCCATCCAGGTGACAATGAAAGTTAAAGACAACACTTTCTGGAGTATTCCATTCAGTTTATTATTCTACAAATGGATTGATTACAAGTGAGTTCTGATGATCAAATAAGTTCTCAATAACTGACCACCACCAAGATTTCAACCCTTAAACCTTTTGATGGATAATTCATATCCAAAACCAGCTGGGCCCAATCACATGCCCAGTTACTTCACCTTCCTAGGCCCCATTAGATTTTCAATCTGGACATGAAGAGGTATGGCAAAGATGAGTAGAGTCCTGTATATGGTGATCTCATGACTTGTAGCTGTTGATGCCCCAGGACAGTGGTTCTCAATCTGTGGGTCATGACCCCTTTGGGGGGGTCAAATGATCCTCTCATAGTAGGCCACATATCAAATATCCTTCATGTCAGATATTTATATTACAATTCATAACAGTAGCAAAATTACAGTTATGAAGTAGCAACGATGTAATTTTATGGTTGGGGAATCAACTAACATGAGGAACTATATTAAAGGGTCACAGCATTAGGAAGGTTGAGAACTGCCCTAGGAGTTCCACATTCCTCAGCTAGGACAGGTGAATAAAAGAGTCTTCCATGTATTTCAGATCCTTAGAAGGACTCTGATGGAGTCACTTTCAACATTCATGCTAGGAACTAAGGCCTACAAGAAGAGGAGTTGCTGTATTTGAAGGTGGAAGAAACTAAGCATGACGGCTTCGCAAAAAACAATTCCTTTTCTTTTTTTCTCATCTGTAATTTCTTTTTTTTTTATTAAGAGATTTTCTGTTCATTTTACATACCAACCACAGATTCCCCTGTCCTCCTTCCTCCCGCACCCCCCTCCAGCATTCCCCTCCAACCTGCCCCCCATTCCCACCTCCTCCAAGGCAAGGTCTCCCATGGGGAGTCAGCAGAACCTGGTACATTCAGTTGAGGCAGGTCCAAGCCCCTCCTCCCTGCACCAAGGCTGTGCGAAGTGTCTCACCATAGGCACTAGGCTTCAAAAAGCCGGCTCATGCAATAGGGACAGGTCCTGATTCTACTGCCTGGGGGCTCCCTAAACAGTTCAAGCTAAACAACTGTCTCGCTTATCCAGAGGGCCTAGTCCAGTACCATGGGGGCTCCTCAGCTATTGGTTCACAGTTCATGCATTTCTACTAGTTTAGCTAGTTGTCTCTGTACTTTTTCCAGTCATGGTCTTGATATCCCTTGCTCATAAAATCCCTCCTCTCTCTCATAGACTGGACTCCTGGAGCTCTGCCTGGGACCTGGCCATGGATCTCTGCATCTGCTTCCATCAGTCACTGGATGAGGGTTATATGATGACAGTTAGGGTATTCAACCATCCCATCACCAGAGTAGGCCAGCTCAGGTCTCGACTATTGCCAGTAGTCTATGGTGGAGTCATCCTTGTGGATTCCTGGGAACCTCCCTAGCACTCTGTTTCTCCCTATTCCTATAGTGTCTTCATTTATCATGGTATCTCTTTCCTTGCTCTCTCACTCTATTCCCTTTCCAGCTCAAACCTCCCACTCCCCTAAGCTCTCATCCCCCATCCCTTGCCCTTCATTACCCTTCCCACTCCCAGTTTGCTCATTTTCCCACTCATATCTCCATTGCTGGGTGATCCATGCGTCCTTCCTATGGTCCTCTTTACTAGCTAGCCTCCCTGGAGCTGTGGGTTGCAGTCTGATTATCCTTTGCTTTATATCTAGTATCCACTTATGAGTGAGTACATACCATGCTTGTCCTTCTGAGTCTGGGTTACCTCACTCAGGATGATATTTTCTAGTTCCACCCATTTGCCTGCAAATTTCATGATGAACATAGTTGAGCATGTATCCTTGTGCCCCTCCCCCAAGCCAATGGAGCCCCAGGGACTGGCCAGCTGCCCCTTCCCCTGCCTCCTGGCCAAGAAAACAGCCCCTCATGACACTAGTGAAAACCAGAGTCACAAGCCTACCCTGCACCAATTGGGGACAGGTAAGGCCCCATCTCTGGACTGGGCAGACCAGGTTCCTAGCCCCTAGGCCCTGGGGGCACATCTTGTGCCCCTCCCCAAAGCCATTGGAGCCCCAGGGACCAGCCAGCTGCCTCTTTCCCTGCTCCCTCACCAAGAAAACAGCCCCCTGTGACACCAGTGAAAACCAGAGACATAAGCTCACTCTGCACTAATTGGGAACAGAAAACAGGTCCTACCCTGCACCAATTGGGAATAGCTGCTCCCTGAGACACAGCCCATTGGTGCCCATTGGACTAAGATGTGCTCCCTGAGACACAGAATCCATCAGCACAGATTGGACCAAGAGCCTGGATTAGACCAAGAGTTTCCATTAGACCAAGAGTATCAATCGAGGCCGGGCATTGGTGGTGCACGCCTTTAATCCCAGCACTCAGGAGGCAGAGGCAGGCGGATCTCTGTGAGTTCGAGGCCAGCCTGGGCTACCAAGTGAGTTCCAGGAAAAGGCACAAAGCTACACAGAGAAACCCTGTCTCGAAAAAAACAAACAAACAAAAAAAAAAGAGAGTATCAATCGACCAAAAGAGGCTCCCTCAGACACAGACAGCACTTACACAGAGTGGAGGAACAGATGGGTAGATGCCAGTGCAAAAATACAGTCAACAACATAAAGACCAATATGACACCATCAGAACCTAGTGATGCTACATCAGCAAGACCTGAACATCCCAAAGCAGAAGAAGCAGAAGAAATAGACCTTAAAAATGACTTTAAGAAGATGATAGAGACCTTTAAAGAGGAAATGAAAACTACCCTTAAAGAATTTGAAGAAAAAGCACAAAACAATTTCTATTCAAATGTTTTTAGGAAGAGACAGCTAATATGCCTGGCAGTAGGTATTTGTGAGTGAGTGAGTGAACACGTGTATTTGTGGGTGTGTATTCTGTGTGAACACTGGAGCAAGGAAGAATTAGCACATCTCTGAACACCACAAAAGTAGTCTGTGCCTTTGCCTTGTAGATAGTTTGTCACGGAAATTACACTAAGCCAGATGTGACAGCTGTGTAAGCTCTTTGTACAGATGAAAGAAGATTATTCCTCGGTTATATTTAGTCAGACTTCTCCATTTTATTTTCTATCCCTTCTCAGTATTCTAGTGGGTATTGCTAATCTGATAATAATTCTGCTATGCTAGTGGAAGAACCTGGTCTCTTATAATTCTACCGAGAATGTTTTATTTGATACATGCAACTTTAAAATAACTTCAAAAGACTATGTGCACAAGAGATAACATCACAAGGAAGGTCTCACCTGAATTCCCCAAATACGAACATCCCAAACCATGCAGGCTCTTCATCTCCTCATTGTAAAATAAGGTGCCTGCTCTCGCAAAGTCATTTATACAAGTCTACTGATATCTTTTAGATCTTTCACCTCAGAATGCCAGTAGGCAATAAGCTTTCATTTACTGTCAAAAAAGAAATCCAAAAGAGAACCATAAATTGTTATCTAATCCTAGAGACCCTAGAAAATATAAATTAGAACCAGGAATAGAAAATTAAGTAAAGAAATAAGAGCCTTGATGTTACTTGTCCTTGTTTATCTGACTAAAACAGGGATGAGAAAAGTATTCTTTATTTTTGGGGGTCATTAATTTATATTGTTTAGAGCAATAATGTGTCCAACAGAACAAAAATACATGTTGTTTTAGTCTCCACTAATAACAGTGAAGTGTGTAAATTCATGATTGCTTTTTTTTTTGTTTCTATTATTCTTCAGCATTTAGAGTGGTTGAAACAAAAGATCAGCTTCTGTGGAAATGAAGACAGACAAATTTGACAACCTAAGGCTGATATAAAGACACTCTATCCAGGGAATCCTGAGAGGGAAAAACGACAATCAAACAAATTAGAAATCGATAAGAAATGAGCCTTAAAATCCAAACATGGAGGTGTATCTACTAGCTTGCATTTCTTTACAATGTTTGTCAGCTACAAACTCTTGCTACAACGTTAACTCTTTGTGAGAATTTTTTGTTCTGCTGTAAGATGCACACATTAACTACACCATGGGCTACTTCATCTGACCCCCTACATACTGCTACACAGAGAAGTTTCAGCCTTCTCCCTGTCCTTAGGCTCTTAATGGAAGCTAAGGCCCTCAGACACCCCTAGGGATCATTTTTAGGCCCTTGGAGCTATATTACGAAGAGTTAGATTGTTTGCTTTCATTCCAAATTTCCAGTTCCTTAGTGAGACATTGGGACAGTCCATTAAACTTTCTGGACCTCTCTTAATTATTATAATGCGGCTCACTATGATGATCAAATAAGGAAATTCTAAATGTAAAACATGTATCACCTTGTACCCGGTCCAACTGCCTGGATGCCTCCCAAACAGATCAAGCCAATCAACTGTCTCACCCATTCAGAGGGCCTGATCCAGTTGGGGCCCCTCAGCCATCGGTTCACAGTTCATATGTTTCCATTCGTTTGGCCACTCGTCCCTGTATTCCATCCATCCCTGGTCCCAACAACTCTTGCTCACATAAACTCTCCTCCTTCTCGTCAACTGGACTCCTGGAGCTCCACCCGGGGCCTGACTGTGGATATCTGCATCCAGTTCCCTCAGTCATTGGATGGGGTTTCTAGCACGACAATTAGGATGTTTGGCCATCCTATCACCAGAGTAGGTCAGTTCGGGCTATTTCTTGACTATTGCCAGCAGTCTATTGTGGGGGCATCTTTGTGGATTTCTGTGGGCCTCTCCAGCACTTTGTTTCTTCCTATTCTCATGTGGTCTTCATTTACCATGAACATTCCTTGTGTTCCCTCTCTGTTCTTGATCCAGTTGGGATCTCCCGCTCCCCCAAGTTCTCTTTCCCTCGCCCCTTGCCCCTCATTACCCCCACTCACGTCCAGACTGTTCATGTAGATCTCATCCATTTCTCCATCATTGGGCGATCCCTGTGTCTTTCTTGGGGTCCTGTTTTCCAGGTAGCCTCCCTGGTGTTGTGAGTAGCCATCCAGTCATCCTTGTTCCACAACTAGTATTCTCCTATGAGTGGGTACATACGATGTTTGTCTTTCTGAGTCTGGGTTACCTCACTCAGGAGGATTTTTTCTAGATCCATCCATTTGCCTGCAAACCTCATGATGTCATTGTTTTTCTCTGCTGAGTAGTATTCCATTGTGTATATGTACCACAGTTTATTTATCCGTTCTTCGGTTGAAGGGCATCTAGGCAAAGCGACAGCCCACAGAATGGGAAAAGGTCTTCACCAACCCCACATCTGACAGAGGACTGATATCCAGAATATATAAGGAACTCAAGAAATTAGACATCAAAATGCCCAACAGTCCAATTAAGAAAGGGGCTATAGAACTAAACAGAGAATTCTCAGCAGAGGAAACACAAATGGCTGAAAGACATTTAAGGAATTGCTCAACATCCCTAATTATCAGGGAAATGCAAATCAAAACAACTCTGAGATACCACCTTACGCCAGTCAGAATGGCTAAGATCAAAAACACTGAAGACACCTTGTGCTAGAGAGGATGTGGAGCTTGGGGAACTCTCCTCCACTGCTGGTGGGAATGCAAACTTGTACAGCCACTTTGAAAATCAATATGGTGCTTTCTTAGAAAATTGGGAATCAATCTCCCCCAAGATCCAGCTATACCACTCTTGGGCATATACCCAAGGAATGCTCAATCATACCACAAGGGCACTTGCTCAGCTATGTTCATTTTCCTTTCTAATGAGTATTTTTGAGTTCATGGTCATGTCTACTCATTACTGCAGAAGCCACAAGGTGGCTCACTCACCATGATGGATAGCTTCTGTGTGCAGTGAAGCTGTTCTGCCCTACCCACCATTTCACGGTATAAAAAATATTTTCTTCAAGACAAGAAGACAGATACAGGAAGAATAAAAGGAAGCCTAAAGGAATCAAGAGATCTGCACTGCCATGGCTTTGTGCTGCATTATCACGCACGAGGAAGTCAGCTACTCTCCTTTAGATTTTCCTGTATTTCAAAAACTCATTCAAAAATGGGCCAAATCTAAAATAAGCAATTCAAAGAAGTAAAAAAATCCATGTTTTCTTCCAGGTTGGAGGGATTTATTTCTGCATCTGAAGACCACTTTCCTCCAGCATTCTTTTGTCTGAGGACTCCTACCTGAAACTTAAAAATTTGTCTCTAGTTTTTGATGATCATTCTACTTCAGTTGTTGTCGTTTTGTTTCTTAGACGTCAAAAACATTTTTATTATTTCTTTACTTTTTAATATTTTCCCCTTCCACCTTCTCCCTCAAAGCACTCCCATGTTGCTCTCTTTGCTCTTTTTCAAATCCATGGCCTCTGTTTTCACTGATTGTTGTTACATGCACATACTCATATATGTGCATGTAACAAATATCTAAATATAACCTACTCAGTGTAGATGTTACTTAAAAAAAACAAAAACAAAAAACAAAAACATTTCTCCCACTCTCAGCTTTCCTTGCTTGTGTAGGGTTGAGACATCATAGTCTTTTTCCTACCTACCTTTGCATGCTTATTGTTATTGTCCTTGTTCAGCTCATGTTTAGGTAGTCATGCTGGTTAGATTTTATGGGCATGACTTTCTGACATTACTAGGAGACACAGCAAATTTCATGATCCTCTGGGAATCGTTCCATTCCCCACTTCTGCAATTACCTGATCCTTACATTCATGGGTGTTTTGTATATGTATCCATAGGGACTGGGTTCCACAACTCTGCATTTTGATTAGTTATGGTTTTCTGTAATGGTTTCCTGTTGGAATAATCTTTTTGTGCACTGGTTGAAAATGAGTCTGTTTAACCTCACCTTCCTAGGGCACCTTCCAATTGGTTTAATAAAAAGCTGAACGGCCAATAGCTAGACAGGAAAGGATAGGCAGGACTTCCAGGCAGAGATAGGAATGCTGGGAGATTTACTGGCCAGATATGGAGGAAGTTGGAGATACAGTACTGAGGAGAGGTAACGAACCAAGTGGCAGAATGTAGATTAATATAAACAGGTTAAATGAAATTTTAAGAGCTAGTTGGGAAAGAGCGAAAGCTAAGGCCAAGCTTTCATACTTAATAAAAAGTCTCTGTGTTGTTATTTGGGAGCTAGCAGTCCAAAGAAAGACCAATTATAGCTTCCATCTGTTGCAAAGAGAAGTTTCCTTGGTGAGGGGTAAAGACTGAACTTATCTATGGATATAAGGACAAATATTTAGAATGTGGTTAGGAATTGTGCTGGTTTAATAAAACGATGGTTGTAGATTCTTCTCCAAGATTCATGACTTTGCTAGTCCTGGGTGGCTGGCTAGGTTTCCAATACCAGGTGTGCTTTCCCTCTTGTTGATCTGGTATTCCATCCAATGAGAGAGCTGTTGGTGATTGCCAATTCATATGTGTCCCTATTGCAACATTTGGGCTATCATGCCATGATGGTCATTGTTGTGGTTCATAGACATCATAGCTGACTAGGACTGTTGGTTGCTTCCATCCTTTGGAAGTTTGTATAGTGTCTTCATGAAAGAAGAATTCAGGTTACTTCTAGTTTAGGGGCCTCTGGACCCTGTGTCTGAAGTGCATTGTGTCTTCAGCAACAGGAACTTACCTTCTTTCTGGGAACCAACCAAGGGCAATAGCAAAAGGCTGTAATGCTTTCAGTCTCTTGGGCAGCCCTTACCAACAACTCAAAAGATGGCTTCTCATGTCTGATGTTGGGACTTTTGTCAGATGATCTTTGGCTATTGGAGAGAGCACTGTCAGACAAGATGAGAAAATTTCATTTAAACTATATAGGTATTTTTATACAAAGACTTATGTGTATTATGGGTTTTTTTTTGGTAGATAGTTCATAACATTGACCTTACGACCTTTTCAGACACTGTTGTTAATTTATCCTCCTCCTTTCTTCTTCTATATTTATCCCCTTCCCCTCTCCCTAATTACAGGTCCCTATTTTCACTTGTATCCTGTTTTTCCCCTCTCTATTGCTACCCCACCCCTCCACTCAGGTAAAGGTCTTTTTTGCTTTCTTGGTTTCTGCTGTTACTCCTGGATATGTACTCACATTTGAAGATTTGCAGTTAAGAGCCTCTGATGAGAGAGAACATAGAATGTTGGCCTTTTGGCATAAAGGTTACCCCAATTACACACAGCACACTCTCTGACTGAGGCTTTATGTAGGTGGAGCACCACCAATCACTAACTCACCAACAAACCCTTCACAAGGTTTACCTTAGTTGTGTTAACCAATACACTACACTGTGTCCTGTGTACAGGTCTCATGATCCCCTTAAGGTCATACAGAGAATGATGGGGTTGAGTACTGACCATTTCTTAGCTTCAGGTTCCTTTCTCCCACTTCTATTTCTTTCATCATTTTTTGTTACATTCTGGCAAACTCTCTGAGCATGTTCTATCCAGCCTCTGGTTGTGCCTTCCCCAGCTTTGTTGTCTGTCTATCTATCTATCTGTCTATCTATCTATCTATCTATCTATCTATCTATCTATCTATCTATCCATCCGTCCGTCCGTCCGTCCGTCCGTCCGTCCGTCCGTCCGTCCGTCCGTCCGTCCGTCCGTCCGTCCATCCGTCCATCCATCCATCCATCCATCTATCTATCTATCTATCTATCTATCTATCTATCTATCTATCTATCTATCTATCTGTCTGTCTATCTATCCATCTGTCTATCTATCCATCTATCTATCATCTATCATCTATCATCTATCATCTATCATCTATCATCTATCATCTATCATCTATCATCTATCATCTATCATCTATCTATCTTCTCTTATTGTCTCCCCTCTCCTCGCACTGGTGGGAGCTCATCCCATGCAGCTAGAGATGAATCCAACTTGGTGAACGCAGTGTACTGGAGCTGGAGGCATCAGCTTGACTGCTTCTTTGCAGGGAAAAATCCCACTTGGGCTTATTTCTGATTTTATTAACTCTTCTTTTATGTATAGGAATAAGATAGAATTTTATCGTAATAATAATCATCTTATTGCACAGCCTCAGTGGCTAAAACACACTACTGGGAAATCTTAACTTACTTTCTACATGCCTTAACAGAAAACAGTAACAGTGTTTAATATTTTCCAGACTAAACATCTTAGAAATCATTTTTGTTTTTCTTAGGCTTTTCAATCAAACAAACAAAGCTACCAAGTTCTTATCTTTCAAAACCATAACTCTGTGTTCTTCTTTCGTTTATTTCAGAGAGAACATTTCGTGCTCAATTGGTTTGTGGGTTTTGCTTTATCTTGCTGTTTTTCTGGTGTGAAACTTTACTGGCACATTTGACATATGTACTCCATGTTACAATTCACAATGCTTTCTGAAAATCCACTCCGTTT
>CABHPH010121456.1:1623-16693 GCA_902168325.1 Peromyscus nudipes | reverse complement strand
AACCCTGAACAGCCTCTTTTGGTCTTCCTGTCAAGGGCTGGGAGAAGAGCAGACAACAATCTCACCCATTCTCGATTTTTGGTTCTGCAAGGGTTAGAATCTTTGTCTTTAGGCTCATCTTCCCAGCTCTTCCCTCCAAAGGGCTTGAATTGAAAAATACATTAAAATTTTTTAGGGTATTAAAGCAGGAGTGAGGACTAAACTAGAAAGGGACACTTTAGTCTCGCTGTGGCTCTTATTGATGAACAATTACTGTTTTATCCTTTTTAGCTGAGGCCCCTTCTCCATAAGGACCCCTTGAAAGCATAGAAGTTAGTTCCACAGCATGAGTGTTCTCTTCCAGGTTTGGGTGGGCAATACACATTAGACAAGGAGTTGTTGATTCCTGCTCTGTCCAGCAAAGAGAACCTCACATGGGTTGTGTTCTCAGATTCAGTGGCTCTTACCTAGGAGAGAAAAGCCTTGTGTGGGGTGTTGCACTTGAGACCAGTTAGTTATGATGCATGGTCCCTAAGTAACTATGGGGAGCCTCTGAAGCAGAAGGCAGGCAAAATGTGCACATGACCCACTATACTTATGGTACACTGTACTTGAAGTTGTCCTGCCAAGCCCAGCTGGTATTCTGTGGTTGCTTCTGCTCTTTTGTCCCCAGATGCACCTGAGAGCTGGCCCTCCTGTCTCTGCCATGGCCTCATCAGTTTCCTGGGGTTCTTGCTGCTGCTGCTCACCTTCCCCATTTCCGGATGGTTTGCTCTGAAGGTAAGGCTGGCTGGATGCTGTTGGGGAGTTGGTAGACACAGTGAAAGCTTTGGCATTGGTGAATGGATTCCCCATATTTGGCCCCTTGCCTCTAAATATTATCACTCCTCTAGGAAACAGGCAGGCCTAGGGTTGTTCAGTTTTTGGTGGCTCATCTTGGTTGTCAACTTGATGTGCCTGTGAAGAGGGCACCTAACTGAGGGATTACCTCCATCAAATGGTCAGTGGCCGTGTCTTTGGGGGCATTTTGATTGCTGAGAGGAGGTGTAGGAGAGCCCAGCCCCCTGGGGTGCCATCCCTAGACAGTGGGGCCTGAGCTAGCTGAGCAAGCAGGGGAGGTGGGGCAAGCCAGTAACCATGATTCCTCCAAGGTCTCTCTCTGCTCAGTTCTGTCCCCAGTTTCCTGCTTGATTTCCTGCTCTAGCCCCCCTCAATGATGGTCTGTAGCCTGTACACAAAGTAAGCTCTTTTTTCCCCAAGTTTGTTTGTTTGTTTGTTCCTTCCTTCCTTCCTTCCTTCCTTCCTTCCTTCCTTCCTTCCTTCCTTCCTTCCTTCCTTCCTTCCTTTCTTTCTTTCTTTCTTTCTTTCTTTCTTTCTTTCTTTCTTTTTCCGAGACAAGTTTCTCTGTGTAGTTTTGGTGCCTGTCCTGGATCTCGCTCTGTAGACCAGGCTGGCCTTGAACTCACAGAGATCCACCTGGCTCTGCCTCCCGAGAGCTGGGATTAATGGCATGCGCCAATACCACCTGACCCCAAGTTTCTTTTGATCACAGTGTTTATGACAGCTACAGGAGAAACTAGGACAGTCCCCATCCTTCAGATGAATAAACTGAGGCCAAGACTTAACCAAGACCATCTTGGGAGACAGGAAGGAGTAGAAATAAGTTTTTTCTGAGTCCTGGAATCTAGACACATACCTTTGCCAGGTCATCCTCCCTCTTGCTCCTGTCCAATTGAAAGAAAAGCTCCCAGCTTGCCCAGCAGAACTCAAGCCTCATTTCACAGAGGCGGTGGTGCTTATAGGAAAAGATGAGAGACATAGCTGTAATTGAGCACCAGGCCTGACAGCTCCAGTGAAGGTGAAGCCCGGGCAGGCCTTTCCCTTTGCATGGCCCTGGGCAGTGATGTCCCTGGAAAGGCCCTGTGTTTGTGCGGTCTAGAAGGGAGCACTGAGATGAACCCAGGTCCTACTTCTACAGTGCCACTGAAATACATGCCCTACGACCATGGACGTGTGGCTTGGCCTCTCTTGCCTTTAGTTCTCAACTTAGATTTAACTACTTCTTGAGGGGCTCCAGGGATCTGAAGGTGGTGAAGCTGTTTGCTCAGGGCACTTGTTAGAGCAGCCAGGGCTTTCCCCCAACTAATCCAAGAGCAAACATTTCCCTGGAATGAGTCATGATTAGCTTCAAGCCACAGAGGTAAAGTTTCTCTGGATCAAGTAAGTACTTGTGGTGATTAAGACATGGCCCGTTCCTGAGAACAGCCTTCAGATCAAGGCCCTTTCACCGGAGGGACTGTGTGATCACTGAGCATGTCTCTGAGTTCAGTGTCTCGGAGCCTCGGTTCTCCCATCTAAGCACAGCTAAATGTGTTGGTATTTTTGTCACTGTGGCAAAATATCCTTCAGAAACTGTTGAGAGGGCAGGCTTAGTTTGGTCCTCAGCTTCAGAAGTGTCGGCCTCTGGTCGCTTGGCCCAGTGTGTTTGAGCAGAGCATCCCACGATACCACAGGAGGTCCTTCACCTCATGGCAGAGAAAAACGAAAATAGGAAGTGGCCCAGGTTTGCCTCTGGCCTTCACACACATCATACACACCAAAGGATACTTGACTGGCAGGTGAGGTGAGGAAGGCAGAGAGGGATCTGGCAAATGACGTCGGCCAGCCTAGGCAAACCACTTCCAAACCCTTTCTTTTGCCATCATGAACAGATCGTGCCCACCTACGAGAGGATGGTCGTGTTTCGACTGGGCCGGATCCGCACCCCCCAAGGGCCTGGCATGGTTCTTCTCCTGCCCTTCATTGACTCCTTCCAGAGGGTGGACCTGAGGACCCGAGCCTTCAATGTTCCTCCTTGCAAGGTGAGGGGCATCCCAGCTGCCCTGCACAGGAGGAATGGGGCCATGCATGGTGAATTATGAGTATATCCGAGCTTGAGCCATACCTGACCCCACCTACTTGGAGATACCGTTTTTTGTCTTTGAGGAGCTAGCTGCCAGGCAGGTGGGTCAAGCTGGATGGTCTCGGTGGGTTTGACCTTCCAGTAGCCCCTGGCCCTTTTAATGTTGTCTCTATTGTGGTCTCCTGAAACAGTTGGCCTCTAAGGATGGGGCTGTGTTATCTGTGGGAGCTGACGTCCAGTTCCGCATCTGGGACCCAGTGCTATCCGTGATGGCTGTGAAGGACCTAAACACAGCCACTCGAATGACAGCCCACAACGCCATGACCAAGGCCCTACTCAGGAGGCCACTGCAGGAGATCCAGATGGAGAAGCTCAAGATCGGTGACCAACTCCTGGTAGGTGGCTTCTCCAAGGTGCGGCTCAGGGTCTGGCAGCAGGGCCTGGCTTTCTCTGCCAGGTCACTTTAAACAAGGACCAAGTTACTCTGGGTCTTAGCTCACTATATGTCCCAACATTATTACCACCTGGAAAGAATCTGGGTGAGGCCCCAAGGTGAGGAGCAGAGGTGATCTGGGTCACTCATCTTGAGCACATGTATCCTGAAAAGAATCTGGGTAAGGCCCCAAGGTGAGGAGCAGAGGTGATCTGGGTCACTCATCTCGAGCACATGTATCCTGAAAAGAAGTGCTCTAGCGGAACTTGTTGGGCGCCTGCCTCTGACTGTTGAGATATTACCCTTCACCGCTTCTGTGATCACAGCCCTGGGCCTTGGCCCTCTGCAGTTTCTGTTCTGGTGGGTGAGGAGATGATCAGGTCCCTCTGGGTGCAGCCATGTGCTTGGGACTCCCGCACGTAAGTTTTTGTGGTCTTATTTTCTTGTTTAGAACAGAACAGAGACATGGGGCACCTGAGTCTTCTTCCTGTCCCTGCTCTACATGTATGAAAAACTAGATACCCTGGAATTCACCTTCTTTCTTGTCTATTACATGTGTGGTGGCTGTCCCTCCATATCCAACATGTGCTTCCTCTCCTGTGGGACCTAGTGTTTGTCCAGCTTCACCCCCACTGGAGTGGAATGAAATTCCTACCGAAATACTCCTTCCAGCCATAACAGTGGTCCTCAAGGCATAGTGTTGTTTTGTCTTATTTTGTGGTAATGCCAATTGGGGATGGAACTCAGGGCTGTGGCATGCTAGACAAACATTCTACTGCTGAGCCCACCGGCCCCAGGCCCAGCATTTTATGGCCTCAGCTTCCCATTTTCACTGTGAGAGGGCCGGTATTTGTCATTTTAATAGAGGAGGGGAACCAAGGCCCAGAAACTATTCCACTTGGTTCTGAGAACCATTCCTGGTAAAGGGCAGTTCTGGGCCAGAGCTAGACCATCTGCTCCTACCCACAGTGCAGTGTTCAAACTAATACAACTCAGGTAATAACGTTGCTACTAGATTTTCTTCATACCAGCACATCCCGTTACAATTCATCTTTAGGACGATAAACTCAATCTTAGAGTTGTGTTGCTTTGATGTGAGAGGGGCAGTTTGGAAGAAGCCCATCTAGGATGTGAAAGTCACTTCGGGTCCATTGCCCAGGGTCCATGTACGTCTCCTGGTAGAGTAGAGCTGAAAGGAAACCTCGGGAGCTGCATTATCTGTCCCTCAAGTCCTGGTTCAAGCAGGTGTGCATGTGCCGTTTCCTTTCCCATCTGTAAGGGTTGTGGACTCCTCTCTCACCTCTTCCTTAGCCTGCCACTCACGCCTCTCCCTGGGTTGCATTTTGGCCAACAGCATGTTAGCCCTCCACTGCCTCCTGCAGCCCCGCCCCTTGCTCCCTCCATCTTGCCTCTTCGCTGTCAGGAGAGACTTGAGGCAGAACTTTTATATTTTCTGCATCTCTACATCTGTGCTTCCTGCTTCCCTCCTGGAGGCTCCTCCCTGAACTGGGTCCTGCCTGATCCCACCTCTCTCCCAAGGATCCCAGGGATTCGCTTTCCTCCTCCCTCAAGCTCTCCTCCCCTCTTCCCTTCCTTGAAGAAGGTTCTGTTCCTCTCCCTCCATTCTTGGTCTGAGCTTTGTTCAGACTTAGCTCTGGCTGTCACCAGTGACCTCCCTCTGGTCTGGCCAGTGGGTGTTTCTCAGCCCTTCCTTCCCCTGTTGCACCGAGTGGCAACAGTCTCCTCTGGGTCCTTCCACCCCGAGGCCCCCAGCCCTGCCTGTCTCCTGCCCTACAGTGTCCATGTTTGTGTCGTAGACCTGGGAGAGTCCAGGGCTCACAGCAATACCCTCTAGTCTTCTGCTTGGGCACCCTGCTCCCTTTATCCTTCGGAAGCTTACAATCCATTCGCAGACACCTGGAGCTAACAGTATGACAGTAGCTGCTACCCTCCCCTTCCCACCCTCATGTGTCCTCTAGGAGAATGCCGTCATGACCCCGGGAGCCTGCCTTCCCCTCCCCTGCATCATCCATATCCATTGAACAGGCTGTTTCCCTTTCCTGGGCCTGCTGTGGCCTGGCAGTTTGCAAGGCAGGCCTCACTTGCTGCTTCTGTCTCCCTCCCCTTCCCCTCCCCTGCCCTCTGCCCAGCCCTCCTAGTTCCCTCCCCACACCCCTCTGCCCAGCCTTCTTAGTCCCCTCACCACACCCATGCCTTCTGCCCAGCCCTCCTGGCCCCCTCACCACACCCCTGCCCTCTGCCCAGCCCTCCTGGCCCCCTCACCACACCCCTGCCCTCTGCCCAGCCACCCTCATCTCTTGCCTGCAGTGAAACCATTCCTCCACTCCTGACCCTCTCCAACACTGTCTGCACAGCACCAGGACAGTCCTTCTCCAAAGGGAGTCTGCTTGCTTGGCCACCCCCATGTCCATAAACTCCTCTCTGGGGTTCCTTGTCCTCAGAACAAATCCAACTGAGCAGGAAGAGGCTACCCGGAACCCTCAGTTCTGACTACTGCCCCATTACATACTTGAGAATCTACATGGAACTTTCTAGAGTCTGCTGCTGTCTGGGGTTTGCTGAGAAAGTCTCTACTTCTCCTTAGAGTCCCCACCTCCCTCCCCAACTCAGCACTTGTCTAGCCAAGAGACTGGCTCTTGCTGGATTCCCAGCTGGGGGCTTCTCCATTATGTTCCTCCATGTCCATATGTGGCTAGCGTGAGTTGGCCAGAGATGTTCAGGGAAGCCTTACCAAGCGTCTCCCATCTCTTCCCTCACTGCCCTCAGCTGGAGATCAACGATGTGACCAGAGCTTGGGGCCTGGAGGTAGACCGAGTCGAGCTGGCGGTGGAGGCTGTACTGCAGCCTCCCCAGGACGGCCCAGCCGTGTCCAGCCTGGACAGCACCCTCCAGCAGCTGGCCCTCCACTTGCTGGGGGGAAGCATGAACTCAGTGGTAGGAGGTCCTCCATCCCCAGGGCCAGGTAAGGAGTGCGGAGTGCTCCTGACTCATCGTATAGCAGGGTTTACTCCTAGTCCCCTTAGCTTAGCTGGTTCATTCCGCTCCGTTTCTAGAGCTGACCAGAGTGCGGTCATGGAGAAGAGCCCAATGAGCAAGTCTGTGGAGGCCCCGGGACTTCCGTGGGAAGATGCTATCTATAGTCCTGCAAAAGTAGCTAGAAGGAGCACTGTGCTGCAGGCCAGAGGAGCGTAGACATGGTTTGGGGGTGTTGGCTGGGAACCCGAGACAGCTTAGGAGACGAGTGCAGAGCATGAAGGGCTGTAAGAAGAGACTACACAAAAGGATGGAGTCATACCGGCCTTCACAGGACACTGACCTCTTCTCTGTCTCCCCCTTCAACCCTGTTGGCCGCCAGTAGACACCTTGGAAATGATAAGTGAGGTGGAGCCACCTGCCTCTCAGGCTGGGGCTGAGGCTGAGCCCAGCCCGAAGAAGCAGCCCGTGGCTGAGGGGCTTCTCACTGCCCTCCAACCCTTCCTGTCGGAGGCACTGGTCAGCCAGGTTGGGGCCTGTTACCAGTTCAACGTCATCTTGCCCGGTGGCACCCAGAGTGTCTACTTCCTGGACCTCACTGCAGGTGTGGCTGCTCCCTCTGTCCTTCCCTTCCCACCCAGGCTGCTTGTCTCCTCCCCCGTGGTCCTTTAAAGACTGTCCCTTGCTCCTGCCACCTGAGTGGAATGAACCCATAATGACAGCCTGGGCTGTGGTCTCACTGGGATCAGCAGGCCAGCTCAGTCGGGTAACTAGGAGCCTCGCACACTCAGGCCTGCTGCATACCAGGCTCTGCACCCTGTGAAGCAACATTACCATTCTCTTCACTCATAAATTTGCCAACAGTAGCAACAAACAGTCCCAGTCGGTAAGGCTTGAAGCCTTTGTATTCGAACCTGCCCCACCCCCACTGTGTGTTGGGGCGGGGTTGGGGATTAAGTTTAGGCCACACTCCCGGCTCTAGAACTTAAACTGACTGTTCCCGGTGGGATGTGCTACCCTGTCCTCCCCACATGGTATCCTCTTACTGATGACAATGCTACCTCCCAACAGGACAAGGCAGAGTAGGACATGGAGCACCTGATGGCATCCCTGACGTGGTGGTGGAGATGGCTGAGGCGGACCTACAGGCCTTGTTGTGCAGGGAACTGCGGCCCCTGGGGGCCTACATGAGTGGGCGGCTGAAGGTGAAGGGTGACCTAGCTGTGGTCATGAAGCTGGAGGCTGTCCTTCGGGCCTTGAAGTAGCCATGTCAGTTGTCCATCCATGACCTAACCCTGAGCCTGGTGCCAAGCCAGAGAAGCCTCTCGGGATAGGAGGCATTGGTCTGGGCCACGGAAAATTGAGGCCTGAAGATGTTTCAGGCCCAACCAGGAGCCCAGGAGGCTGGGAGACATCTGCTGCTGCTCAGTGCTGAGTCAGGTGTCCTGAGTCAGGTGTCCTGCACGTTCACCTATGGTGGCTCTCTGGACAGGCCTTTGCTCATTTGATCCCCAACAAAGTGCTAGTCCTGAGCTGGCTACCCAGAGTGAAGACAGAGCCCAGCTTGCCCTACCCAGCTGAAGACCTGACTGGACAGACAAGAGGCACAGAAGCAGCCTGTATGGCACCCATGTGAAGGACTGAAGCACATGGATCATGGCTCTGACATCCAGGGAGATCAGAGGGTAGGGAAGGGGAGGGAGGGCAGCCCCCAAGAAGGGGTTGCTGCAGTGGAGGCAGGCGGCCCCACTTTCCTATTGGCAGGCCAGAACAGGCTAGGAGGGAGGGCATGGACAGAGCAGAATTTGTTTTTCCAGTGGGCCTGCTCTGGAGGACCCCTGGCCGCATCCACCAGCTCCATCCTGCATGTTTGAGGAGCTGGGCCCAGGGCAGCATGCAGGAGAGCCCTGCTGTTCTGTGCTTACTAGAGGCTTGAGCGCCTTTGACAAATAAATGTGGCATTTACAGTGTGCAGTGGAGAAGCACAGCGGGCTGTGGACGTGGTGGGCCAGGGAGGGTCTGTAGGGCCTATGCCCAGCCAAGAGCCAAGGCTAGAGGTTGACGCAGGCTCTCGGAGCATTTGAAGCTCTTCCTTCTGGGTGTCTCAGCCCTGAAAGTCAGGGCGAGGTAGCTGTGGGTTGCTCTCTGTTTCTTTTTATAGTGAGGGACCCGATTTCCCAGGGAAGTAGGGCATGACTACAAACACTAACTTACGGAGAGCAAGATGAGGGACTCAACGTGTTCAGGAGGGGAGCTGGAGCCACTGTCTACAGCCCTCAGATGCTGTTGCTTCCCTGGCTGATGACAGATCCAGCTCGAGGCCTGGCTCTGGGCTCGGCTGCTTCTGCTCCTCTGAGCCCAGTTCAAGGCTAAGAAGTGAATGTAACACCCTGGAGAAGTGTGTTGAGAAAGACCAGATCACACCCCAGTCCCACAGCCCTCAGCTCGTCCTTTTCCCTGGGCTTGTACTGGACCAGGGTCTGCAGTGTGTCCCTCTGTCTTTCCTGGTGCCAGATACTGGCTTGTATTGCTGTAGGTCCTCCACCTGGCCTGGGGACTTCCCTCAGAGCCAGCATGGGCCCCATAGACAATGGGGATCCTCTTGAGGCTGTGTTCCAGAGCTGCTTCTCCAGGCCCCACTGACTGACTACGCAGTGCCCCCTAGAGCTTTTCCCTTGTGCCTGAGCTCCCTCAGCTATTCGTTTTCTTCCCTTCCCCCTCCCCCAGTGCAGCTATTGTCACTTTATTTTTTAAGCAACTAGAATTTATTTTTTAACAAAATAAAGTAAGGTAAAACGAAAAGCATCATATCAAAGTTGGACAAGCCAAGCCAACAGAAAAATAAAAGAACCCCAAGAGAAGGCACAAGATTCAGAGACCTGCTTGTTCACACGTTCAGGAGTCCTATAAAAGCACTAAACTGAAGGCTATAGTACACATGCAGAGGACCTGTGTGCCCCTGTTTCAGTCCCTGAGTTCATGTGAGCTTTGCTCAGTTGTTTTAGAGGACCTTATTCTCCTGGTGCCCTGTCTCCCCCACTCCTTCTGCCTCTCCTGTGGGGTTCCCTGAGCTCTGAAAGGAGCAATTTGATGGAGACATCCCATTTAGAGCTGTGTGTTCCAAGGTCTCATTCTCTGCATAGTGCCTGGCTATGGGTCTCTGTTTTTGTTTCCATCGGCTGCAGGAGGAAGTCTCTCTGATGATGGCTGAGCAAGGCACTGATCTGTTAGTGTAGCATATCATTAGGAGTCATTTGCTTGTTTTTTTTTTAGGCCAGTAGTACTTGGTTTTACCCTAGGTCTCTGGGCTATCTAGACTCTGGTTCTTGGCCACCCAAACAATGTCAGGCATGGGTTCCATCTCATGGAGTGGACCTTAAGTCACATCAGACATGGGTTGGTTACTCCCATAAGGTTTGTGCCACCATTGCCCTAGCGTATGTTGCAGGCAGGACATTTGTAGATCAAAAGTTTTGTAATTGGGTTGGTACCTTTCCACACCATAGACATTAGAACATGGGGGTGAAGGTTCTGTGTGGGCACCAGCTCAACCTCTCCATGTTCAGTGAGTTGTGTGGGTGTTGCCTTTAGCAATGGGTCCTTGCAGTCAGTTTGTGGAGAGCAACCCATTGTCTTGGCAGTTGTAGCTGTCTTTCCTCTTGTTCCCTCTCTCAGTCCTATCCCCTCTCCCCCTTCCCACCTGTTCTCTTCCCCTCCACCTCCTGCTCATTCCCCCCCCCCAGTCCCTGTAAGTCTTACCTCTCTGGATTGTAGCTTGGTTATTGTGGGGGACCAGCCCCCACCATTATTTACCCCAGGGACTCTTGAGGAATGAGGGATAGAGACTTAGTTAGAAATAGAGGGGAGAGAAACAGAGAAAACACGGGACAGACTCGGGTGGGCTTGGATCCTTATCCACCGGCCCAGAACTTTATTCCAAAGGTCTATTTATAACAATGCCAAGGGGTGGAGCAAAAGACACCACCCCCCCTTACTAGTTACAGTCAAGTGTAGACCCTTCCAAACACCTGATACTCAGACCTGTGGTCCAGTCAACCTCTTATGCAGTCCTGCTGGGTACAGCCATTAGGAAACCTAGTGGGCTACAACAGGCCCCTCTTCTTTATATTTAAAAGAAAAAAATCTTGATGCAACTGCATCAAACTTAACGTAATAACTCCAACCTACAAACCTACTCTCAACCTACAAACTTACATTCAAAAACAATTTGTTAATAAAACTATTCAAAACGTAACATTAATTCACTCAAGTAACATAGTCTTTAAATTAAATATACTGAGGAATATTTACTCTCCCTTTTCTTTATTTTTTTATATTTTTTATATTTTTATTTCTTTATATTTTTATTAAGAAATTTTCTATTCGTTTTACATATCCACCACGGATTCCCCTCTCCTCCCTCCTCCCCCCCCCCCGCCTTCCCCCCCCCCCCCCCCCCCCACTCCCCCCCCCTCCAAGGCAAGGTCTCCCCTGGGGAGTCAGCAGAGCCTGGTACATTCAGTTGAGTCAGGTCCAAGCCCCTCCTCCCTGCACCAAGGCTGCGCGAAGTGTCCCACCATAGGCACTGGGCTCCAAAAAGCTGGCTCCAAAAAGTGGCACTAGGGACAGACAGGTCCCGGTCTCACTGCCTGGGGCCCCGTAACAGTTCAAGCTAATCAACTGTCTCACTTATCCAGAGGGCCTAGTCCAGTACCATGGGAGTTCCTCAGCTATTGCTTCAATTTTCTTTATATTTTAAATTAAATCTCAAGCCTAGTTAGAAAACCTAAATTTCTCTATTTAAACAGTTTCATTTTTACATAACCAGTTCCATAAGCAGTTCATAAGTCATCACCATTGCTAGAGTCTGTATGCATAAGTAAACTCAAACTGTCCCATTGTAATGAAATCATTACTGTCCATTTTATTTCTTAAGTCCGAAAGTTCAAAAAGAGTTCTGGTACCATTCCTAAAAGTTCCTCTGAGAGCTCATAGTCAGGGCCTGGCTTGTCAGCTGCCCTCAAGTCTGTGTATAGCTGTCAGAATTGTAATGACTCTGAAGCAAACAGTTCCAAATATGAAAGGTCCCATAGTTAGGCTCATCTTACCCTACTTTACTCTAAGCTTTTTCTTTTCTATGTTCCTAACCTTATTTCTCTTCTACCTTCCTTAATTTTTATAGATAGGAGGGGGAGGGAGGGAGGGAGGGAGGGAGGGGGGAGGGAGAGAGAGAGAGAGAGAGAGCTGTAGAGAGAAACCTAATGCTGCAGCCTTGCGGTATTTAACTGCCTGCCTATACACTCGAGAATAAAATACCGTTGCCTTCATTTCTCAGTTCCTTATCAGCATACCTACACTTGCAACGCCCCCGCAATCCTTTCGCCAAGTCCTAGGGTTATTTTTTTTTTCTATCTTTTTCTTTGTCTCTGTTCAGGCGCCATCTGTGAGGACCAGCCCCTACCATTACCCCAGGGACTCTTGAGGAATGAGGAATAAGAGAGACTTAGAAAGAGAGGGGAGAGAAACAGAGAGAAACGCAGGACAGATTCGAGTGGGCCTGGATCCTTATCCACCAGCCCAGAACTTTATTCCAAAGGTCTATTTATAACAGTGCCAAGGGGTGGTGTAGACCCTTCCAAACACCTGGTACCCAGGCCCGTGGTCCAGTCAACCTCTTATGTAGTCCTGCTGGGTACAGCCACTAGGAAACCTAGTGGGCTACAACAGGTTGTCATTTATTTAGTGACTAATATCCAGATATAAGTGAATACATACCATATTTATCTTTCTAGGCCTGGGTTACTTTACTCAGAATTATTTTTTTCTAGTTTCAACCATTTGCCTGCAAATTTCATGGTGCATTTTTTTTAAAGAGCTGAGTAATACTCCATTGTATAAATGTACCACTCTTTCTTTATCCATTCCCCTACTGAGGGACATCTAGGTTGTTCCCAATTTCTGGCTATTATTAACAGAGCAGTGGTGAACAGGGGAACCCTTTTCTATTCTATGCTTCCCTACTGGACCATTAGCTACCTGTAAGCCTTCACCTGCCAGTCCCCTGAAGGGCTACTTCAGGCAAGGAACCCAGGCCTTTTCCCATGCTCCCTCATGCACAGAACCGTGGTAGCTGGCACTGTTCCCCAGGACGGAGGGGGCAGTGACAGGAATGATGAGATCATAGATTAAGAACTGAAACTTTTTCTTTTCCCCCCCGAACTTCTGATTAACATCCCTGCTTGGGGAAATGGAAACAGAAACTTGTGTGAATGAGTGTGCAGGTATAGATAAGCCCTACACTAACCATTTGTGTGTCCTGAGTGGGTACCTCTGGGTGTGGCCAGCACTCTAGAAGTGTAACCCACGGGCTCAAATGCCCCTGGGCTTGGAGGACTGGGTAAACAGGGCAGTCCACAGGCGAGGGGACACAAAAACACCTAAAGGGTCAGTCAGAGTCTTCCCTGAGACTGCTGCCGGGTAGACCACTGAAAGAGGAACGACAGGACCAGGGACACCCCTGTTAGAGCACCAACAGAAGACAGGCTGACAGCTTTGATTTGAGTAGATGGAATCTGAAATATGAGGGCTCTGTGCAGGGATTTTGAGGAACTAGAAAGAATAGCTATTATTGTGTGCCTACTGTATCCCTGTACTGAGCCAGACACTTCTATTTCCCCCTCAGAATAATCTAGTGAGTAAATGTTAATGGCTGTTCCTAGCTAATTGATATGTAAATATAATGTGGTATTTGGGCGTCATTTTAAAGTCAGACTCTCTCTCTCTCTCTCTCTCTCTTCTCTCTCTCTCTCTCTCTCTCTCTCTCTCTCTCGTGTGTGTGTGTGTGTGTGTGTGTGTGTGTGTGTGTGTGTGTGTGTATTGTGTAACAAGACTGGGTTCATAGCCCCAGCTGGCTTATAACTCAGTGTGCATCCCAGGCTGACCCTTGACTTTCGGTCCTCAACCTGTGTGCTAGGACCTTAGGCATATGCCAACACACCTGTCAGGCTGTGCATTTTGAATAGGTGTCTTAATTATTTTTCTATTGCTGTGAAAAGACACCATGACCATCTCACAAAAGAAAGCATTTAATCGGGGGCTTGCTTACAGTTTCAGAGGGTGAGTCCATGACCATCATGGCAGGGAGCATGGGAGCAGGCTGGCAGGCATGGCACTGGAGCAGCAGTTGAGCATCTTATCAGCACATAGGAGGCAGACATGGGGCATGATGGCCTGCCCACACAATGGCATACCTCCTCTAACAAGGCCACACCTCCTAGTCCTTTCCAAACAGTTCCACCAACATGGGACCAAATATTCAAATATATTAGCCTATGGGGCCATCCTCATTCAAACCGCCATGATAGCTAATATATCCACATAGTTCAAAAAAAAAAAAAAGTTAAGGGGCTGGAGAGAAGGCCCAGAGGTTAAAATCCCTGGCTGCTCTTCCAGAGGACCCAGGTTCAATACTCAGCACTTACATGGCAGCTCACAACTGTAACTCCAGGTTTGTGGATCTGACACTCTTTTCTGGCCTCAGGCACCAAGCATGCATGTGGCATTCAGACATACATGCAAGCAAAGCAAAAAACCCTATACACTTAAACTAATAATAATAACAAATCTGATAAGGATTAAAGAGAAGTGCTGTGAAGAGATAGTGAAAGAACACTTTAGGATGTAGGACAAGAGTGGGGGAGTACTGATCCCACCGGCCCACTTCCTAGGTGAGGAGACTGAAGCAGGTAGGCCCAGGCTACATATTTCCCTGAGGGATTTGTGACAGAGCTGGTTCCCCGTGTCTCCTGGCTCCTAGGAGTGAGGAGACAGAGTTGTCTCAGAATAGAGTGTTTCAAGACCCTGAGGTGTCTAGTCCTGTCCAGGCTCACTCTACTGTAAGGGGTTGATACAGAGTTGGGGGTGGGACAGATGGAGACCCACCCCTATGGACCCAGATCCTCCACAGCACAAGAGAAGCAGGGGGAGAGAAGAGACTGAGGCAGAGAGGGAGGGTTGGAGAGAAAGGAAGGAAACTGAAGACAAGGGAGACTGAGGGGTCACCCTTGACAGTCTCCTGCCTATCTGGAGTTGGACCCCCAGCCTGTCTTCATTGGATTTCCAGCATTGGCCAGTGTCTGCCATTTAAAGGACACAGCAGCTGGCTTTGAAAGTCAGCTGACTGAATAAAATGAAGAAATCTTGTGGCTGGAGAGAGGGCTTAGTGGTTAGTTTCTGCCATACAATCATGAGGACTGGAATTTGAGTCTCCAGAGCTCATGTAAAAACTGGGTGGAGACCATCTGTAAATTCCAGAAACTGGATCCCTAGACTAGCCAGAATTGGTGAATTCTGGGCTCAGTGAAGACCCTGCCTCAGTAAATAAAGTGGAGAAAGATTTAGGAAGACACCCAATGTCAACTTCCACATGCCTGTGTGCCCTCACATATGTGCCCCCCCACATGCATACATATGCAAAAGATTAATTGGGATTTGTTGAGAAAGGAAGGGAGAGAGACAGAGAAATCCTGAGGCACAGAAGGAAAATGGAGAAGTAGGATAACAGGACCAGAGAGCAGAGGAGAGAGCAGAGTGTGGGAGAGAGCAGGACCACAGAGGAAGGAAGGGGAGGAGCCAGGTGCTCTCAGAGCTGCTACAGGGCAGTGCTCCTCAACCTTCCTAATACTGTGACCCTTTAATACAGTGCCTCATGTTGTGGTGACCCCAACCATAAAATTATTTTCTTTGCTACTTCCTAACTGTAA
>CABHPH010121455.1:0-14466 GCA_902168325.1 Peromyscus nudipes | reverse complement strand
CATGTGCACCACGTGTGTGCCCAGTGCCCGAGGAGGCCAGAAGAGGGCGTCAGATCCCACAGGACTGGAGTCACAGATAGATGTGAATTGCCATGACCAAGGAGAAGCCTTTGGACAAGAGACTCAAGGGAACCAAGAATCAGTCCATCCCAGAATTCCTGGCTCCTGGCCCCTCTGAGCTGAGCAGTACCAAGTACTCCGAAGTACTGCGGGGAATATCCCTTGCATCCTTGTAACCGAGCCCCCCCCAAACACCTCCTGCACATTAACCGCAGCTCTACCTGCACTCTGATCTGCAATCAATTTTTCATAGCATTGTATCTTCATTAAAATTTTATTCTATTAGCATTCTGAATCCAAACCACTAAGTACATAATTGCTAAAACATGTGTTAAGCGCTGACTTACGAAATGCCGGCTTTATCATACTGTTAATTAACAGAAAGTAGGATTAATACATTCACAGATCATTAGAAGCACTCAGTTCAATTTTTACCAGCTCTTCAGTGGGGTGGGGGTGGCTGTCGGTGGGCAGCCCCGAGACTTTAGCGCATGGGCAGACTTCTCTAGGCCTGACCCTTGGCCCCCTCTGTGGATCCTGAGAATACCAAGAAGAAAGCCAAGATGGGGGCTCGGGTTTGTTTTTTCTAGAGGGAGTGTTTCTAAGACCTGGCTCCAAAGGCCCACGTAGAAGGAAGGCGGTGGTCGGACGTGTCATTGTCCTTCCTTAAGGAAGGACAATGAGATGCTGCGGACTGGAAGAGCTTGAGTCTCGGATCTGAGAACGTGCGAGAAATCTGGTAGCGCTGTGCACTGGCTGTGTGATTTGGGGCAAGCCATTAACCTCCCTAACCCTGCTTCCCCACCTGTGAAATAGGAATCAAGATGCCGACCTCTCAAAGCTGGCACAAGGATTAAACGATAACGCGAGCTCCCGTTATCATGCTTGAGAGAGGCTGTCGTTGCTTTATAAGGATTCTGTACCTAACATTGCTTGGAAGAAGTGAGACTTGAAAATACCTCAGTGAAGAGATGTAGCCTAACAGCACAAAGCCTGGGGTTTGATTCTCCAGCACCACCACATAAAACTGGGTGTGGGCTGGGTCCAGGGGAGCAGGCTTCTAATCCCAGCACTTGGGAGGCAGAGGCCGGCGGTCTGGATTCTAACCCTGAGGTGCCAAAGTTGAGTGCTTTGGACTCACCTTCCTGTTGTCTCTAAGAGAAACTTGTCACTAGACTCCTAGGCCTCTGCCTAGCCTGTCCTGGGGTTTACAGAGGTGTGTCCCCAGGACATGCAATGTCCCCAGGTATGAAATGGACTAAACGTCATCTCTGTTCCTAGCTGTCATATTGTTTTAACTTGACCCAATGGTTGCACCCCAGAGTCTCCACATTTAATAACGAAGGAGTCACCCTGGTCGAGCAAAGGAAGCCATGACTAGCAAGCAGAACCACGGCAGGCTGAGGTGGAAGGAAGGGCCTGGCCTCCATCCATGCCTGAGGTTTCTGGGGGCCAAGACAAATGCTGAAATTGGAACTTGGGTCAGGGGTCGAGGTGAAGTCCCGGGTCAGAAACAGGAAAGCAGTCTGCCAGGAAAGCGCCAACAGGTGCTTCCTTCCCTGGGGACAGTAAGGCAGGGACGGTGACAACTTTGATGGTGACAGCAATGAGCTTCCCCTTGGTAGGGTTGCGGAAGCAGAAATTAAAGGCTGCTGGCTATCTAGACTGCATACAGACTAGCTGCTCCTGCCAGGCCTAAGTGAAAAGACAAGGAAGACAGTTGGCTGCGTGTCCTACCCCCGGAACAGTTTTTTTTCAGATCCCTAGCTATTTAACAATTTAAAGGTTTCCTGTGGGAAGGCCTTCTGCATGTGGGTTTTTTGTTCATTTGTTTTTTTTTTGGTTAAAATTTATTTATTAACTTACGTGGGTATGGTTGTGTTTTGTCTGCGTGTAAGTCTGTGCACCAGGTGTGTACAGTGCCCTGGAGGTCAGAAGAGGGCGTTGGAACTCCTGGAACTGGAGTTACAGATGGTTGTGAGCTGGGAATCGAACCTGGGTCCCCTGGAAGAGCAATCAGTGCTCCTAATCATAGAGCTGTTGCTCTAGCCCTGCATATGGGTTTTTCTTTGTGGACTGTGACAAGCAAAAGCTGCCCTCCACCCCAATCTTGGCCCCATGCTGGGAACCGAACATGCTTGGCAAGAGCTCCTCATTTGTAGAGAAAGTTCTTAGGGGCAGAAGCCTGGGTTTTGTGTTCAGATGAGGCATTATAGTCTGAATGTGAAGTCGTTGCCAAAGGCTCCAGTTTGAGCACTTGGTTCTCGTCTGTGGCACTATTTCAAACGCTGTGGAGCTTTTAGCAGGTCAGGCCTGGCTGGTGGAAGCAGGTCACTAGGGGTGGACCTCTGAGGGTTACCTGCCCCTAGCTCCAGCCACCTGCCATCTTAATTCTATCCACTACCATGTGAGCAAGTCTCTCCCATCACCATATATACTGAGCGAGACCCTCACCACCCCTCCCTAGGGCCATGAACTGAAATCCCTCTGAAGCAGGGAGTGGAAATAGATATTGCCCCCCCCTTAAGTCGTTTCTGCCAGGTATCTGGTCACAGTGATGGGAGAAGCTAATGCCCAGGGTCACAAATCCCAGCCTCACAAACCAGCAGCATCCATTTTTTCCTTCACGAGAAAACGCAGTTGTAGAAGGCTGACATGTGTAGGCACACACGGAACTTGACACAGTTCTTAGTTCTCTTCAGAAGCTGTCACTGTCATCCCTCTCTGGAGATCAGTTTCCCTGATAGACTGCCTTGAAGAAATTATTTCATCATTTGACCCAGTGGGAGGAGAGTTCCAGAAAACAGCTGCCTTCCCCAGGGAGTGACCTGTAGTTTTCATGATTGGGACAACACCTCTCCAACCAAATGGGAGCCAAGAAGGCTGCCGAGAGAAGAGTTGATGGGTCTCAGGATGTCTTGACACCCGGTACAGCACTGCCCCTGACTAGTGGGAGAAGCGCCAATGCCTCCGGCAGGCCGCAGGGTATACCTGGGGGCCAGATGTGACACCAAGGCCTGACCTTCCACCAGAAGCCACCACTACCTCCTCCTGTCTGCCACAGGAGTCAGTTTGTTCCAGTGTCCTCAGAGATATCAGTCTGGAGACAACAGAGCTTTCCCTGACTTGAAAATCATAACATACAACTAAGCCATGGAGTGGCCATGTGGCCTGGCTGGCCACAGAGGCCAGTAACTTCAATGTAGTGTGTCTGGGGCCTTAAGGAACCTCAGCTGTCATCCTTTCCTTAGTTTATTACCGAATTTCTAAAATATTACATTCTTTATTATATCCAAATTCACTTTATTGCACTTGACAATACAGATAATCACATACCATATGCTCTAATGTTTTCAAACCAATGCATGTTGACAGCAGTTCTTATTCAGGATGCATAATTCCATCCCGGGCGCACAATGAGGCATCTGAGCACCCAGCCTGGTGGGAAGACTTCTGCCTAATAACAGATTAACAACACGCGAGTTTTCCAGACACCGTCCCTCCCTTGCCATTCTCCGTTTCCAATGGGGGAGACGTACCTGAGCTGAAAAGATAGGTTTATGAGAGGAAGAAGAGAAAACAAGGAAGGGAGGAGGGAGGAGGCGACCACTCTCCACCCACCATTCCCAGGGGGTTTCTAATGATTTGTTATTGTTCCATGCTTATGAAACTTGATAGTAAAGAGGACTTGGGCTGGTGCCAAGCAGCCAGGCAACTAAACACAGCAGCCCATGCTGCCAGCCCCTGAGAATGCACAGCGCGATACGCCCAAAACTCTCATTAGGGATCCATCTTGTTTTGACTCTCCTCTTGCTATAAGCAAATATCCGTCACTCCTCTACCTTGGTGAGACGCTCCCTCTCTCGTCCCCTGGGCATCCCTTCTGTTCCCAATTAGCCCCGAGCTCTCTGGCAGAATGAACACAGCTGAGGATGGCACCGAGTCCGAGCATCCCAGCACCTCTCCTACAGAAAGGCCAGGCTGCCAGAGCCAACTCTTGAGGCTCCTTCAGTGGCATCCCGGTGCTGAGAATGGTTGGAGCACAGAGTGGATAATTCGTCGATGATCCCTCCAGCTTTGCAGAGGTGCCCTGAACAAACAATGCCATTTCACGCGTCCCCTAACTAAGCGCTTTCATTTGCTTCGGAGAAGCACTCCAACACCTGTAAAACCATTAGGTCATGTCAGACGTGGTGAGAAAGAACTCGGGGCTGTCACCAGCAGAGAATCAACTCAGATTTATAGATTCGCAAAGCTTTAATATATAGGTATTCGTTTCTTCCCCCTGCTGATAGATGTGGGGGCCCAGAGCGGGGCTGGAGGCGGCGAGAACAACAGCCCACAGTTCGGTGGCAGACAGACTGGAGCTGTGCAATCATTCCCCCAGATAATGGGATTTCTAGACAGGGGAGGGGTGCTGCAGGGAAAGCCGGGCTTCATTTCACCCAACACTTGGCTGTTTCTCTGAAGCTCAGTGAGGCACTGGGTTGGAGGGCAGAAAAGAAACCACCAACGGCCTCTGGAGGACCCAGGGATCTGCTGGGGACAGAAGCCCCACAGGATCAAGATGAGGCTGGTGTTGGGAGATGCAGGGACTCAGCCTACTGTAAAGGGGGGCAATTGAGCAAAGGCCTCTCACCCTACGTCCTGTTTTGGTTCTGAGCAATGAAATTTGTAGTTCTTTCACAAGTAAAAGCCGACTTTCCTTCTTGGCTTACACTCTTGACTCCTAGACAACATGTTCTATTTCTTTTCATTGTTGCTATTTTGTTTTGTTCAAGACAAGGTTTCTCTGTGTATCTCTGGAGCCTGTCCTGGATCTCGCTGTGTAGACCAGGCTGGCCTTGAACTCACAGAGATCCACCTGGCTCTGCCTCCTGAGTGCTGGGATTAAAGGTATGCATCACCACCACCACCACCACCACCACCGGGCTATGTTCTCTATTTCTTAAACACCTCAAGCAGGCAAGGACTCCTCATACACTACAGGATTTGGGAATATTTTTGTTATGTTCCATCTCTTGTCTATCATATATCAAGTATGGCAGTAAATACGGTAACTAAGCCAGTATCTACTAGATTAGAGAGACCAGATCACAAAGATGTAATTGCATAAAAAAAATCCTCTTGAAACACTGAGATGATTGGGCACCAGGCTGGGCTTTCCTAACACAAGATCTACCTTGAATTTGTAAGGTTGTCCTTGGTCCCATCTCCTTTCCCACCTGAGCCCTGTTCTCTTCTCACGTGCACACTACTAAGGAAAGGGTTTAGGACCCCCCCTCACCCTCCTCAAAGACGGCTTGCTGAAAAGTTGCCTGTTTTGAGGCACTGGTACATTCTTTACCCTCAGGCTCAATCTTGGCCACTCACAGCCACCTAGTCAGAGAAGCGCCCCTGTGGCCCTCCTCTTAGGGTGGTCTTATAAGATCCAATGTTGCCAGCTCTTTCTTCTTCCACTAGTCTGCTCTGGCTTTCTTCAGCATGTCTTTGGAAATGCTGTCCTGGTCACCAGTCTGAAATGGTTTGCTGTGTCACTGTCTCTCTTAACCTGGATTTTCTAGAATGGAGTATGACATTCGACATGGAGCCTGAGCAATATGGAGTAGTGGACACTCACTGGACGTCTCTTTACACAGCCCTTGTGGCGTTTTAGGCAGCGCCATCACCCCGATGTTCAAAGAAAACGGATCCCACTGGAACTCTGCATCCTGTGAAGCACCCCTGCAATCTCGCCCGCCAAACCTTCATTTGGCTCTCTCTTTACAATGTAAGCATTGGCTGTAACCTGATGAGAAAAACAATGCTCATTCTGGCCTTAGAAAAGATGGAACACGGGCTAGAGAGATGGCTCAGTGGTTAAGAGTACTGGCTGCTCTTCCAGAGCGACCCAGGTTCAATTCCCAGCACCCACATGGCAGCGCACAACTGTCTGTAACTCCAGTTCCAGGGGACACAGCATCCATGGTAAAACACCAATGAAAAAATAAATATAAAAAATTAAATTATGGGTTGGGGATTTAGCTCAGTGGTAGAGCACTTGCCTAGCAAGCACAAGGCCCTGGGTTCGATCCTCAGCTCCAAAAAAAAAAAATTAAATTAAAAAAAAGAAAGATGGAACATGTTTATTCCCGTAATAAACATTAATTGGACATCTATAATGCGGAAGAAACTTGTCTGAAGTTACAATGGAGAATATCCAGCCTCTGCCCCCACGGCTGAAAGACAACTCCTATGTGAGGTGTATGAGCTCCAGGTCTGTTGCTGGCCTGGCTCACCACCGTATCCCGCTCCTCATCGTACAGCCTCCAGCACTCAGCAATACAGATTAGGAGGATGGTCTCCACTCTGTCCCTTACAAATGGGTTTTCTTTTTAAAGATCGAGTCAGTATGAGCAAAGGCACCCAGAAAAAGAATCTCTTAGAGTTCCCATTGCTGTGATTCAACACTGAAAAGCAACTTGGGGAGGAAAGAGTTTATTTCAGTTTACAGCTTGTGGGGCATCGTCTAAGAAGGCAGGAACTGACGCAGAGGCCAGAGGGGTGCTGCTTTCTTATACACCCCAGGACCACCTGCCTAGGGGTGGCACCACCCATGATGGACTGGGCCCTCCCACATCCATCAATAATTGATTAAAAAAATGCATCACAGGCTTGCCCAGGGGCCAGTCTGGTGGGGGCATTTTCTCAATTAAGGTTCCCTCTTCTCAAGTGACTTAGCTTGTCAAGTTGACATAAAACAAGCCAGCACAGACCAAACGTGACGTTAAGAAAAGGAGGCCCAGGCTGCTTCCTTGGTCTCACAGTAACTTTCCTCAACTTCCGCCCTGAACCTGTTCTGAAGGGAAGAGCCTGCTTCGTTGCAGATGTGAAGATAGAGTCAGGTAAGAGAATCTGGGAACAGAAAAAGAGCAGGAAGCAAGCCAACTTTGGGACCCTGGGCCCAGCCACATAGAGCCACTTCCCCTCTCTGGAAAGCCCACAGAAAAGACTGTGCAGTGACTGAAAGTTGAGACTGGGCAAGCGCCGTGGGCAGCTCCAAGTCAATACCAGGCGGAGCCAAGTCAAACTTGGTTTTGTCTCTTCTACTAACAAGACAGACTATTTAGGCCTTTAGGGCAATGGTGCCACAGAAACTCACAAATAAGACAAAGCTCTGGACCTCCCAATCAAGCTCTCTCAAATGTGCTGCAGGCTGCCATGGAGGGGTTAGGCAGTCAGGGCAGAAATCTACTCTGCTCGGATCTTTAAAAAATAAAAACAAACAACCAAAAAAAAAAATCAAAAAACAACAAAAACTGTAAAACAAAAAGGGAACGCAGCATCTCTGTCCCCGAATCCTGGAGACACTAGCTACCTTGAAGTATGAACATCACAAACTTTGCTGCACTTGGCAGAAGACAAAATGAAGGCTTCCTCCCTCAGGCAGGTGTCCCTGCCCTGTCTAGGACTACCTGTTACTGCTGTGACTCCAGTACTGTGCACTATACATAACACATTCTGTCTTTCTTTCCCAGGTAACAACCCTCCATGAGGCTGGGGATGGCACGGTACAGAGAGCAGAACAGCATTCCTAACCTAAGGTTTGTGTGCAAGTACATGGCTAGCCTCTCTGTCCAGTGCCCACCCCTCTGAAAGATGGGCTTCCAAACATCCAGGGATCTGTGCTACAGACTCTGGAGGCCCTGCCCAGCATGGGTTTCTGTAAGCCAGAGGTCTAATGAACATGCTTATTTTATTTCATTGGCTTGCAAAGGGACGTAACCAAACCGTGATAACAGAGGCTAGCAGAGGCAGAGGCTTCAGCAAAGGCTAGAGGAACACCACAAGTTGAGGAATGCCTGGACCATCCACGTTCCCCAGGGAACCAGGAGCATGGCTGGGCTGAGACACAAGGACAAGTGCTGTGGCTGGGAGACACAGGTGGACAGGGGCTGCAGATCTATTTCTGAAGCCACTGAGGCCACCGAGGTGACAAGAGAGCTACCTCCTCAGTCTCTCCCAGGATCGGTCTCTTTCACTTTCCCTCCTAGCTTCTTCCTCTTGGGCCACTGTCATGAGCATCACTCACCACCATTATTTATTCTGCAGGAACTCACACTCCAACCTTACATATTCATGATCGCTAATCCTTCCAGCTTGCCCTCGAGGCAGGCAATGTTATTTCATTTGGACAAACAAGGAATAAGAATACTCAGCAAAGTAAAGCCACTTGCCCTGGGGCTTCTCTCCATAAGTGAGTGGCGGAGCTGGGATGTAAGCCCAGTTCTGTCTGTGGCAGCCTGTGTTTCCCTCTCCATTAGCCCTGGGAAAGGCAACCAGAAAACTCAGTGCCATTATAGCCCTGCACAACCTGTCACACAATGGAGGTCAAGTAACTGAAGGCCTAAGCCTGTTAATAAGTGTCAAGCCTAAGATGCTCAAAGGGTCTAGAACACTGGTTCTCATTCTGTGGGCTATGACCCCTTTGTGGTTGAACCACCCTTTCACAGGGGTTCCCTAAGACCATCAGAAAACACAGCCATTTACATTATGATTCATAACAGTACCAATATCACAGTTATGAAGTAGCAATGGAGGTCATCACAACATGAGGATGTACCGAAGGGTCACAGCATTAGGAAGGTTGAAAACTACTGGTCTAGAGTATGTGTGTGTGTGTGTGTGTGTGTGTGTGTGTGTGCGCGCGCGCGCAGGTACAACCTCTAGTCCCAACCCACTGGGCTGCACCACCTTGAGTAACTCACAGGACCTCCACAGGGTCAACAGTGTTAAAATCCTGGGCAGAGAAGTTAGTCTGCAAGGTTTACAGATGAGTTCCCTTTTACTAGAGCTTGCACTCAATAAAAAATTGTCAAATGCATGAATGAATCTGAAAAACGGGAATCCCAATGATACCCTCCCTACATGTCTTATTAATAATACAATGTAGTAAGTCATCTTGAACAAAGCACCATGCATCAGAAGGGATCAATACTCAGAAATTGCTGGTTATCAATACCATTATGACTTATTGTAATACCGTTATTGCTTCACAAGGTCATCATAAGGAACAGCACATTTGTAAAATACAGAAGCAAACTAGTATCTTTACATTAACAAATGATGAACGAGAAGGGCAGACAGACAGCCGTTTCCAGGAACATAGTGAAGCCCTGTAGAGGTGCCTGGGGTTGCTCTGGCCAGGGTCACTGTGCCCATCTGGGACTCTCAGGCTGAAATGCTAGGCATGTCCACACTTTCTAGGCAATTCCAATGAGAATGCCTCTAACCACTCTCCAGTTACCCAATGCCCAACAAGAGTGACCTCTGCCATTGCTGCTCAACTTAGTTAAAAATACAGTTGACAGCCGGGAGTGGTGGCCCACGACTTTAATCCTGAGTAGCACTCAGGGGGCAGAGGTAGGAGGATCTCTGTGAGTTCGAGGCCAGCCTGGTCTACAAAGCGAGTTCCAGGACAGCCAAGGTTACACAGAGAAACCCTGTCTTGAGAAAGAAAAAAAAAAGTATAGTTGACCAATAGAAACCTAAATCCAGATTGCTCTAAATCAGGACGGCAGGGGAACAGGTGCTGCCCAAATGTGGCGCCATGGTGATGGATGGAGATCATCTCTGGGTTCCACAAGCTGGCAGACAGGCTGGGAAAGGGACAAGAAGGGCTTTTTGTGCTGGAGGGCTTTTTGTGCTGGAGGCTTCATGCCCCCTCCTGCCAAGAGCTAACCTCCTTAGATTCAATCACTCTTGGCTTAGCACCTGAGGCTGAATCTGCCTTGCCTCAAGTTGACAAAAGGAACAGAGATTAGCAAGTATGGAATAACTAATTCTGGGCAGCTTTCCTTAAGGATAATGGTTAGTTCCTCAGGAGCCAGTGCTCTGAGGCTGCGCCCTACAGAAACTAGTGAGGAGCAGCCTACGACTGGGGGCGGGAGGGGGGGGGACGTTCTGCAACTTCTTTTTCTGGAGGCTTCTATGTCAGGTCTTTGCTCTTTCCCAGCCTGCTGGTGCCAAATACCATCTTGCTTAAGCAAACTCACCATTTTTGGAGCAGGGTGAGGCGCAAGATAATTCTCACCGCCAGACTTACTGGGACCTAAATAGCTTTGCTGATTAAACCTCTGGATCCTCATCCGAATCTGTGACATTCCTCCTGGGTGGTGCCGAATCCTTCATTGGTTCCCAGCAAGCTCTGGCCTGAGGAGTGGATCTGAGCTCACACCTGCTAGGGTCACCTGCTAGGGTCACCTGTCTCCTCCCGCCTAGCCTCAGAGCTACTCCTTTTATTTGCTGATGAGCTTTTCAGATACGAAGCAGAGAGAAAAGATCATTTGTCTGAATGAAGCACCTTTCTTTGGGCTCTCCAAGGGTAGTTGTGGGTGGGTCGAGTTGCAGAAAGGGATACAAGTGTTTGGAAGGAGAGGGCTTGTGTCCCTCGTGATTTGGGGGGACTAGAGGCCCACAGTCAGTTGGGGAGTGAGTATGGATTTTCCCATGTGGCACAAGCTGCTCACCTGCCCAGCCGGCAGCAGAGAGGGAAAGAAATGACCAGTGTCTGGATTTGCTCTTTACATGTCATTAGCAGAATTACTGTTATTATTCTACCACAGTCTTTTCAAAGCCATTCCCACAGATTATTTCACTGTTCCCTAACAATCATCCAGTGAGGGCTTCGGAAGGGATTATGAGCTCCAGGTCAAGCCAAAAGGGAAGAGAACAGAGTGGAAGCCCTCTGACCTTGACCACATAGCGAATTAAAAGACAAGAACAAGAGGAGTCCCTGGTCACTAGATCTCCAGTATCCAGAGGAGAAAGTGGATATATGCCATCTGCCAGAAGCAGGCCTCCAGGGAGGCTGCTCCGCACCTGATCCCTCTGCTGAGAAGTCCTGCCTAGACCCAGTTCGTCCACCAGGCAACCAAATACAGCCGAGTCAAGGCCCTGCTCTGGGCTTCACTGTGGCACAGCCCACTGGCCATAACAGGTGAAAGACCTGAAGCCACCTTAAAGTTTGCATTTTGCTCAAATCTCAGCAGGACAGACATCCAAAGTCTGTCCTATTGCCCAGCAATCTTTGTCCAGAAGCCCTGGGAAGAAACTGACCACCCACCAACTCTCAGACATGTGACTACCAGATCAGTTTATCGGGACCCCCTCTTAGTGAGCGTCTAGCAGGAACAGTTTAGAGGCATGGCCCATGGACAGCACACATCCCTCTGCTGACCCTCCCCTGCCCCTGAACTCAGCTGGCACCCGCAGAAGTACGGACATTCTGAATTCCCCCCTTTGTAACAAACAGCTTGCTTTTCTGATAAATAGTTTAAATAGGAACTATGGCCTTTGCACAGAGTGAACCACAATTAAACTCCCAGGCTGGAAGAATCTGTGACTGAGGACAAAAAAAGAAGGGGGAGAGGCGGGTAGGGCAGAGGCACAACTGGGGTCTCTAGAACTATCTCCAGTCACCATGGCTCCCAGCGAAGCTTTGGAAAACTGAAATGATGAAGGTGCGGATTTAAACACACCCCATAATTCCTCCACCAAAGAAACCTCTGGTCACAGCCTGGAGAATTTCTCCCCTTAAAAAAAAATGCACACTACGCTGTGTAGTCGCTCTCAGACCGGGATGCATCAAAGCCACCAGGAAAGGAGGGATTTCAAAGGCTACCCAGGACCCCCTTAGAGACAGACTTGATGTGTGAGGCGGGGCCTGGGAATTGATATTCTTTAAGAGTCCCCAGGTGATTCTAATTCTAATGTGATTCACAGTGTGTATAAATTTTATAGCTTTCTTCACGCAATATTATGTCACCACCATTTCACATGTCATTTAAAAACTCTCTGTAAACATCATTTTAATGGATGTGTAATAATCCATCATATGAACGCCCTGTAATTTCCTTTCAGTTTGCTTTTGTAAGTGTTCTCCTGAGCATGCTCTCACAGGGCTCAGCTCCTACACAGACTCAAGGTCTCTATCTAGCTAGGCAGGTCTGTTTCTCAAGCCTTTCCCCGGTTCCTGCAGAGATCGGCGGTCAGCCCGGCTCACGGTGTGGACACTCGGGGACTAAGAATGACTGCTGTGTCAGGTCCTGCTTGGTTCCCTAGATCCATTTACTGACTGAAGGACCAGATACTTCTGTTGGGAGGGTCACTGTGGTTCCATTCACCCAGAATGAAGGGCTGTGGGGCAAGATGACTTTGTATTAATTTATTCAAGTTCCTTGTTTTGAGGTTCTCATGCGATTTCCAGGAAGTTCACTGGTTTTGGACAGTCATCTACTTAAAAGCCAATTCTGAATCTTTTTTAAAGAAATATTTTATTTATTTTTCTATTTTATGTGCACATTGGTCTGTGGGAGGGTGTCGGATCCCCTGGAACTAGAGTTATAGACAGTTGTGAGCTGCCATATGGGTGCTGGGAATTGAACCCAGGTCCTCTGGAAGAGCAGCCAGTGCTCTTAACCACTGAGCCATCTCTCCAGCCCGCAATTCTGAATCTTACTTTGGATCAGACATTAGGTCAGGAGTAGTTTCCTCTTCCTTCTCTATCAGCTCCTTCCTCTTGTTCTTCTAAGCACTGTGTGTGTGCATGTTTGTAAATGTCCGTGTGTATGTGCATGTGGTCATATGTGCACATGTATGTGTGTGCATGTGGAGGTCAGGGGTTGATATCGAGGGACTTCTGTAATCATTCTGAGCCTAGAGCTCACCAATTCAGCTATGCAGCCTGTCTGTCCAGTGAGCTCCAGGAATCTGCCTGCCTGCCTCTCCAGTGTTGGGATTACAGACATAAGCCCCCATGTTCAGCTTGTTATGGGTGCTGGGGATCCAAACTCAGGTCCTCACGTCTGCAAAGTAGGTGTTTTGCTGCCTGAGTCCTCACTTAGCCTCCCTCTTCTAAGCATCTTCAAAAACCCAGTATCTCCAGAAATTGGGGGCTTCATTGTGCAGGCTTTTAAAGTGTGTTGTTTTGGATCCTCAAGTTCAGTTCCAGAAGTCAGGTCTTGCGCAGGGAGGAATCACTGCTGGGATTCTCTTGGCACTGTTCTCCAGAGGAAGGCCAGTTTTCAGACAATCCACCAGCAAAACAGGCACCCAAGACTCAGGCTGAGCCAGAGGTACCTTTTCTCCATCTTCTCTCCAGATGTTCTAGGAAGGAGCAAACACCTGGAGAGCAGACTATAACCCACTTCCAACTTGCTGCCACTTGCTTGTCATCGGGGAACTATCATCAAGGCCCCTCCATTCCCATCTGGGAACATCTGGCCAGCTGATGACCAGAAGCACATACCTGCAGTTACCAACATGCTTGCCAGCTAAAGCCAAGCTCAGTCCCATGAACCCCATCTTCCCTCCTCTAATCCACTGCCCCACCTCACTCACCCCCCCCCAACTTAGCTCTGTGGCGCTTTACTGCCAAACAGATGTTTCACCTGATCCATGCTCTCCCAGGCACACAGCCAAAAAAACTGGTTTAAAAGAGGCTGCAGCATGGAACCGTCTTCCCAAATCTGAGGCAGCTCTGTGACTTTCCCTCTCACTGAGTGCCCCTTCTGGCTAGCCAGACCCAGGTGTGCTCTTGACCCCTCTCTCACACCATCACAGCTCTCCAGCCTCTCAGGGTTCATCTTGGTGTAAAGCTTGCCACCCCGACTCCGCAGACCAGAGAATGACAACTGCAAGCACCTTCCTCGACTCAGAAAGAGGAGAGATCGGCGGCTGCAGTTAGATATTAACTGTTAGGAGCTGGGCCATGAAAAGCCACTAAGAAAACTCTAGAGTCAGAGTGATCCAATTATTCCCGACTGTGAGGGCATGGGGGCGGGGTCCTGCTTTCTACAGACTTTATACTTTGAGTCACTGGAGGAAAGGCAGTCTTTGCTATTGACTGGAGAGAGGTTTTGGGGCCGGTGAGGGTCAGCCACTAGATTATGCCAGGATTAGTGTCTGCCCTGGGGGTCTTCTCCAGATCCCAACCTTGGGTCATTGTTTTATATCTTTGTACAGCATGACAGATCATTCCAACTCACACTCAGATGCCTAAACGAGTGGGAACAGGACCTCACAGTGGCTTCAGCACATTACCTTTTCATACAGCTTTCCCTCTGGGCTCCCAGACATCTATCTTTAGAATCTGAAGGCCCATGTTCTCACCTCCTTCCCAGAGACTGTGGGCTCCTCCAGCATTCTTACATCCAGCTCCCACCCGTAACTGACCTTTTTGCTTGTCTGACAGGTGCAGACACGACGAAAGTACACAGTTTCTGGAGGTAAACTGAGGTCCCAACCTCAGAGGCATCATTCATAGGAAGTTACTGACCCCGGACATGCAGGGTGCCTTCAGCCATAAAACACAGGCACGGATATGCCTTTGTGGGGTTACTGTAGGGATTCAGGAAGGGTATTTAA
>CABHPH010121452.1:0-16831 GCA_902168325.1 Peromyscus nudipes | reverse complement strand
AAAATAAAGAGAAAATAAGTATCTCTTTTATTCAGATTTGTTTTTAGAAGATAAGTGTGTGTAGGGGATGAAGGTCAAGGATGGTGCATAAACATTTGAGTGGATTCCTGCACACATGAAAATGAGGATTTTTCACTCAGAATCTATCTGTTCTACCAGGTGGTGAATGAAGAATTCAGGCAAGAATATTTAAGTTTTATGTTTAGGAGATCATTTACCCTAATTCACAAAAGTTTGTAATTCTTATGAAACACTCACTTTACATAAAGATAAATTATAATGCTTAATATTTCTCTTCTAGAGACTTATATACAACTTTGGTTAATTGCAAGAGTTAGTACACACACACACACACACACACACACACACAGACAGTAAAGCCATGGGGTGTACACATTGTAGATGGTCATCACCCTAAAATCACTAGTCTGGGGATTGGTGAAAAATCCTGCTTCAGTGATTTGATGGCATATTGTTTGGAGAAAATTTTTCTTTAGTTTTTTTTTAAGGTTTATTTTATTTTTATTTACTTGTGTCTGTGTGTATATGTGTATGTATCTGAGTACCCATGGAGGCCAGAAGAGGGGGTTGGATCCTCTGGAGCTGGGATTATAGGCAGTTGTGAATTGTGGGTGCTGGGAATCAAACTCTCACTCTCTACAGTGCAGCAAGTGCTCTCAATCGCTGAGCTGTCTCTCCAGCCCTTTTCCAGCTCTGCCCACCATCTTGCTGTTTCTTCATCTAAAGTTATACTCCTGTTTGCACATCAGTTGATAAGTTGATTAGAGCATGTAAATATGTGAAGTAATTAGCACATTAGCATGCTCCCTAGATGGTATGTGCTACTGTTGATTGTTGTCATTATTATTATTTTTTAATGATGATTTCATTATAATAAACATGGGTAGTTGTAAGTATCCCACATATTTCTTCTTGACCTTGCTGACTTCATGTTTTTTTGAGGCAGGAGATCATGTGGCATATGCAGGACTTCAACTTGCTAGGTAGCTGAGGATGACCTTGAACTTATCCCCCTGCCTTCCCCTTTGAGTGCTGGATTGTACCTGTGTACCACCAAGTCTGACTCAATTATGAAAATTTCAATTTAGTCAAAATAAAATAAAATTTATTTATTTACTTACTTATTTTGTGTGTGTGTGTTCGTGAGAGTGTGGCCATGTTGCTGTGATCTTACCTCATGATCACAAAGAAACAAAGACTCTGCGAGAGGGCGGTTGAAGCCTCTCTGCTGCTCAGCTGTGTTCAGAAGATACAATCTGCAGGTGCCGGATGAACAACAGGAAGGTGAAGATATGTTCTTATTTCCTTTGAGGTCTGATATGTTGCACATCTTTGTTGTGGAAAGAAAAAAAATACAGTGTGTCACTGTGTATGATGAAATTCAAGAGATCCTATCATCATAAAGTGATAATAATTGCTACTGGCCAGAAGTCCATCAGTCTGTCTGTTAGTGGAAGTGATTTTCCCCAATGGAATCAGAAAGCTAAGGTTGAGAAGTCACGTCCAAGGGCATTTTATGGACAGCAGTTCAGTTCGTAGTGGTGGAGGTTTGTGTGCAAAGATGGAAGTTACAAAGCTCGGAAACTCTGAAGCCATCTGGCCTTTTCACCTTGTGTCTGGTAGATATGGTAGAGTACCCTTCAGCCACGTGCATTTGGGATGAGACATCTTCGATGGGAAGCCTACACACATATGCTGTAGACTTCCGGGAACAGATCTCTCTCCTCCACTGCTAATTAGTGGTCCTGTGATGATGTGTACGAGTGGGATGTGTACCTGGGCCCAGAAGACAGGTCTAAGGGGTGCTTGACTTAGGCTTCTAGAGAGTTCAGGGGCAGGAAACCTTTTTCTTCTTAGTAGGTTGGCTAGATAGAAAACAGTATTAAAGAAAACAAACAAACCAGTACCCAGTTGAATTTGAGTGACAGGAGCTGGAGAGATAGCTGGCTCAGCAGGAACTCTGGGCAGTCTTGCAGAGGACCTAGGTTCTGTTCCTGGCACCTACATGTCAGCTCACAACCATCTATCTGTAACTCTAGTTCAAGTGGGTCTGATGCTCTTTTCTGGCCTCTGGATCTGGTGTGCAGACACATTCAGGCAAAATATAAATACACATAAAATAATAAAAAAAATTAAAAGTAAATTGCAAATAAATAACACAATCTTTTAGTATCACATGCCTTGTTTAATATTTTGGATTTACCATGCAGTATAATTTGTTTAATATAAGGCATATATAATATTTCATATGTAGATACTTAATATAATTTAGTTTGTACTATTAAAATTTAATGCTCAGTCTACACATCTTACTTCACCAGATTCGCTCTTTTGAGAGGTGTGGTTTATAGGTTACACTGTATCATGTGATGTTTGGGGCATTCCTATACCATATACTTGTTGCTTATCTGAAACTCAAATCAAAGAGTGTCTTATATTTTATCTGGCCACTCTATTAGGTAAACTCATATAACTGGGAGATTTCTCAAAGTTCAATGTCGAAAGTCTTATAAAAGAAAATAAAAATTTCACTTGTACGTCTTCCTCCTTTGAGAGCCTGGCCTGGTAATCAGTGAATAATTGAAGACAAGAGCATCTGGCCTGCCTGCCATTCCTCCAACAGTGTCTGAGAATGAACCCCAGACGGCAGAAATAGAACTGACCAGCTACATGTTTAAGTTATTTTTGTCTTGGAATAACTTGCTAATTTCTCAAAAGAGGTGTGGGCAAGGGTGGGACTTGTTCTTGGGCATGGGTCATGATTAATTTATTTAGATAAATCCATTGTCCTGGTTCACTGGATACAGAAAATGCGACAATGCTACACCAACCGTTTTCTACAGTGAAGTAACTGTGTCGTTGACCAAAGGATCGTCTACCCAAACAAAGCAAAAGTAAAAGAGGATTTTCAAAGAAAGAAAACTCTCATTTTACAAAATAGCAAGCCCAAAGGTCATCAAAGCAGGCTAATGGAATGGTTTTACGTTCCCAGCCTGCTTGTCAGTCTGGAAGCGAAGCTCTGCGCAGAGGCTTTGTGTGGTGCAGGCGTTCAGCTGGGGCGGCTGTGGATGAGCTATTGCTCCACTCCCAGGTGAGAACAGGTGTACACCACTTTAAATTTCCTGTGGATCTGATTGCATCATTTGTTATATTATCCAGCATAATGACATGAAATACGTAAATAATAAAATGCCAGTTGCCTACTGAAAATTTAAAGTGGCAGTTCTTCTTTTGTTTGTTGGAGAGACTGCTAGCTGTTGATGAGGTTTTCACTGCTAAAAAATGATAACCAATATGAAGGAAGCCATAGGAGAAAACTTGTTCCTCTGCCTGATAAAACAAATTTTTAGGAAGGAACAGCAGGACCTTGCCCGTCTCTATTCCACACAAACACATAGCCTCTTGAGGTTATCAAATGCATGCATGATAAAACAGGTCAAATTTAATGTACATACTTAGATCACAGCCTATGGGAATCAGCTGTACACAGATAATGTACACACTTAGATCACAGCCTATGGGAATCAGGTGTACACAGAGGCCAAAGGTTTCTCTATAAAAAAGCTGTTGTAGTTCTCAACTATATCCCACGACTTCTACTTACCTTTATCCAACTTGATACGTGTTGCTTTGGGAGAGACTCTATAGGTCCAAAGAGGAGCACAAATGGTGAATATGTTAACTAAATGTTTTCCCATGGATTTGGGAATTTCAAGGCAAAATTCTTTCCAGTTGACTACTTAGACTGTTGGTCTTGTCTTGCTAACTGAGTTGTGTAAAAAGCCAGAGATGTACCCTAAAGGCCAGTGGCATGATTAGACTTTGTAATGCATACAAAGTGATACCTAATTAAAAATAATTTTATTTTTAACTATGAGTATATGTATATGTGTGTGCTACGTGCATGAGAGTGTTGGTGTCTATAAAGAGGGTATGAGACCCTCTGGAGCTAGAGTTACAGGGAATTTGATCTGCCCGTTGTGGTGGCTAGGGACTGAAACCCATTTCCTACAAGAGCAGAACAACTTCCAGCACTGAGCCATCTCTCCAGTCCCCATGGCCCACAGTGTTTTATTTAGTTGCAGAGTGTTGAGCACTTACTGTGGAAGCTGTGATACATAAGACACCATGAAGCAAGGCAAGCTTCTAGTTCCATGGACCTATCATCACATGGCTCTCTTTAATATGAACCCAAGATTTCAACCAAGAGATAACCTTCATGATACAATTTTCTACCTCTAAATTCCCTTTTAAAGAGAACAGAGGTATAAATTCTAGCTAGTGATCTTTAAGTGTAGCTACAGAAATGACAATAGAAGATTAACTCACCAAATATTGTACACTTCTGGTTGTATGTATAGAATAAATAACTCATTGACCAACTCATACTGACTGTTATTGTTAGGTTCTAGTTCCTAATTGGAAAAAAAACTAGGTACATAAAATACGTTCTACAGACACTACAGGAGACACAAGCAGTGTGGTGCAGGACTTGATAGGCATTTGGCTCTGTGGCAGTTGCTGGTGTGCAGGGTAAGGAATGGATGCCAGCACTGTACATAGTGGTGAGACTTGCCGGCTCAGAGTGCTGTCTGCTTATGAATTAAGAATGCATTTTGATGGAGCGCTGTTAAATTGCCTGCAGGAATGACACTGAGGACCAGGAATAGAAAAGTCTCCCCGATTGGTGAGACAATGATGACCTCAGCGCTCTGTCAGTTGTAGTTGGATTCATGTGAGAGGAGAAAATATTGTGTATTTATACAGTTACTGTTCTGGGCCACGGTTTGGATGGTGTGCCATCTGACTATAATGGATCTGGCTTAAAGCTTGTTATTGGAGACAAAAGTCAAAATGAGGTTTTGAGATATTTATGCAGAGCTACCACAGAGTGTGGTGTCTGTGGTTCCGAATGTGCACTAGCGTCCCCCCTGGGCTGCCTATCCTGCCCTCCCTTCCAGAGCTTTCATTTTCCTCTCCTGTGGGCACAACAGTCAAGATGTTTTGCAAGTTAATTGTGGCTTAAAAGTGAAACTCTAGATTATTATTATTTAGATATACAAAGTTATCTTTGAAATTGGTTAAATTCTTTTATAAATCTCTTTCTTTCCTTAGAGAGAGAGAGAGAGAGAGAGAGAGAGAGAGAGACAGAGAGACAGAGAGACAGAGAGAGACAGAGAGAGACAGAGAGAGACAGAGAGAGTTAGTTCATGAAAGTCAAAGGACAGCTTTCAGGAGTCATTTCTCTCCCTTCACTATGTGGTCCCAGGGATAGAACTCAAGTCACTAGGTTTGGTGACACGTGACTTTACCTGTTGCATGAGGTTATGTGTGTGCATTTCCGATCTCCTTTAAGCTTGGGTTTGAGGGTGTGGACATCACCCTGCCTTGAGCACAGCAGAAACTCACCAGCTCTACCTGGATAAATGAATACTTCCAGGGAACCATTCACAGCCCTGTGGCAAAATGAAATGGTGTGCATTTTCTGCGGATTGGAGATTTATAAAAGCACAGTAAGAAGCAGAAGTCTCAGACTTCATACACTCATGGAAACCAACACCCTGCTTCCTCCTCCAAACCTGCCCAAGCAATAGCTGTGCTGACCAGAAATATTTCCTGTCACGCCACCACTACACTAGCCTTCCACTCAAGTCTGTAACATAGCTGAGAAAGCTTTCCTCAGTTCCTCCATGTTCTTGATCCCAGACCTTCCATCCAAACAGTTCAAGGTGTAGGTGGAGCTCTAGAAAACCAGTTTTGGTAAACAGTGAAGGGAGGAAGCCAGGCCCTGAGGCGGTGTGTCTAGAGTGAGATGCTCCCACTGTGAATCTCAGCTCTCTGATGGCTGTCTACTTGATGTCAGTTTTCATTTTCTTTCTTGAGAATTCGGGGAAGTTATTGTGAGAATTAGTTATGTAAGTGCATATAAACTACATAGCAATACTAAGAGACTGTATGTGATAAAATATAGAATACCTAGGAATATTCAATAACTTTTCCCAATAAAAGTTGCAAGGTGATTTCAGGACAGCCTCCGAGATTCATGGGGCTTTCTTCTCTTGTGTTAGGCACAGATATAAGGGAATAAGTTTAGAAACAGATATAAAAAATGTAGACAGATTTTTCTTTGGGCCACCAGCTCACAAAAAAAAATGACAAGGAGATTTCTTATTAATTGTGAAAGCTCAGCCTTAGCTTAGGCTTGTTTCTAACTGGTTCTCACAACTTAAATTAACCCATTTCCATTAATCTACGTGCTGCCATGTGTCTCGTGGCTTTGACCTTTCCTCCTGCATGTCCGTCCTGTTTCCTGTGTCCAGCTTGACACCCCTCCTTTCTTCTTCCCAGAGCTCTCTGTCCAGATGTCCCGCCCATACCTCCTGACTAGCTATTGGCTGTTTAGTTTTTTATTAAACCAATCACAGTGACATATCTTTACACAGCATAGTCAAACATCTTGCAACACAAAAAGCCATCCATATACATTGCATGATTAGTCCCAAGGGCAGGTTGGAGAGCAGACGGGTTGCCCAGAAGACACTTCAAGCCAGAGGCCCATTCACGGCACATGTGCTACCCATAGCCTTTCTCTTGACTTTCTTCATAAATCCCTATCTTCCAGAAATCAAAATGTAATTCACAGAGGTTTTCAGTACCTTCAAAGAAGTTGAAATTCAGTCTATACAGTTTGCTGGATAAGGGATCTTTATTCACCCTCGGAAAGCTATGACCTACCTGTTCTGGGTGCATTAAAGCCTTCTCAGCACGCATCAAACAATGAGGGCAGATGTTGCTGCCAATATTTTTAGACAGAATCCAGAGACCTGCTAAGAATTCCAAGCAGCTGAGTGTAGCGCTCTCCATATAGGCCATTAGTCATCCACGGACATATCTTTAAATGCCCCATGTGAAGTGCACTCGTCTGGAGCTGCATTCCCAACATCAGCTGTTTGTGACTGGTGACTTAAGGAAGCACAGTGGAGTCCATTTAGAGTGGACCGACTTATTTATAGACAGGAAGCCCAGAATTACATCCCAGCCCCAGGAAAATTATAGTTCTACTTATAATGACTTTAGTTAAAAGGAAATAGCAACTGTAAGGTTTGAACTTGTCTCTGACTCTGTAGGAGTTTGTGGTTACATAAATGTTTAAGAGTACATAGATGACCACAGTGTGTTGGTACATCACAACATGAGGTAGGCGTAACTTCATTAGTGTGATGAGTGGGTAAATGCAGTTACCTGAGGAATGTGAGGAACACTTCAAAACTGTATTTCAGGAAATGTGGACAGTTGTTTGAAGTTCTTACCGACATCCATGCTATGATAGGAAAATATAAAAACAAGACATGATTTCAAAGGATTTATGAGCAGCTGTCAGTTTACTGACCTTCAGCTGTGTTTCGGCTGATTTCCTCTTCAAAAACAGAGTTTCATCTAGGTGGCACCTAGCTCCAAAATCCAAGGTCCAAACTCTGCTCTGGTTGATGGACAGTGGAACATTTGAAACATTTGTCTGAAGTTGGTCTTTGTTCCCCAGTTGAAGCATTACCATCCACCTTCACTTTTTAAATTTTTAGTTACATAATTATTTATTTTATTTTTGTGTATATAATTTAATTACAACATCTCTTCCTTAGCTTTCCTCCCTCCAAACCTTCCCATATAATGTGGCCCCCCTCCCAAAGGCACTGTTCACTGGTCTCCACTTTCTCTCAGAACTAAGCACACTGGCATCCGTTCTTTACAGAGCCTCATGCCTTTTGCCTAGCAGTCATCCTCGAATATGGTTCCACCTTAATTTGTGGGTTTAATAAAATAAGCTGCTATTGTAGCCACCTGTTTTGTCCCTCCCTCTCTCTCTTCCTCCTTCCCTCATCCCTTTTCCTCTCCCTCCCTCCCATATTCTGGCCAAGTGGCTGCTTTTGATTACTCAAAACAAGTACCAAGTCTGTCAGGCTTCTGGGATGATGTCTTATCTGGACCACTCTTCCCTAAGTTCTATTCTCAGTACCAAATTGGGTTTCCTCCCACCCTCTGAGGGTTCTCAGCACAGTGCCTCAACCTTGGAGTGTGGTTGTCTGAAAAGAGGCTGATTTCTGAACCACACTGTTGCCTTTTCCACTGGACTGTAAGATCCATGAAAACATGGAGTGTGCCTGTCATGCCAGAAGCTGGGACAGTGCCCAGCATGCCACAGTTTTCCTTAAACATTTATGTGATAACCAAATGACCTTAGTTTTTCCTTCACCAGCAGCTCCTTGTCCCCACTCCTTCACCTGGTCCTCACCACTCTCTCCTACGCCTGTAGGACACCCTGGGCACTCAGCTCTTTGATGGAATGTCATGTATAATGTTTTTTTCCCCATTGCTTACAGTATTGTTAGCGGGAGACTTCTTTACACTGGTACCACATTAGGATTAAAAATAGCAGGTATAATCTACAAATAAATACTTTATGTTGTCAGAGAACATAGGTAAATTCTTTGAAACAGTAACATGATGTTAGCTCCAGACATGTGATTACAGAAACCAGTCTGGAGTTGAAGGACTTTTGTATAATATTAAGGACCATCCTTAATACTATACTACCCCAGGGGGCTCAGAGGAGACACTACCAGCAGTGCAGGATTGAATCTAGATACACTGGGTTCTTTAGTCCATTCACTTTATTCTTGTAAGCCAATTCTATCTACACAGTTTAAGCCCTGTCCTCACATTCAGCTCCTCTCTGTGTCCAGTTTTCCTGTCCTCATAGTTTTAGTAAGCTCTTATGCTTTAGACCTGATCCTCCTCCTCAGTCCCTTTGTCTTCCATCTATATCCCTCCTGGGTCTTTACCCCAGGCTCTGATAAACTCTACAAGAGATCTGCTTTACCCTCTACTCAACCTCTGTCTTCCTCCCTTCTCTGTGCGGTTCTGTGTTCTTCATTCCTGTCTCACCCTTCCCTCTTCCTCTCCTCTCTGGCCATTCTGCTCCAGTCCTTATTGCACCTGGTTATGTAAAAAGCCCTGTTGTCCTCAGTCAATCTCTCTGCCATGCCCCTAGGCATGGAGTAAGGAGATGGTCTGAGCTCCATTTGCACAAGAAACAAAGCTATGCATCTCCAGCCAGCTTGTCTCCTAGACTTGAGGAGGGGGTGGGGGTGGGGGTGGGGGTGGGGGGGGGGGGGGGTGGGGGGGTGGGGATGGGTGGAGGTTAGTAATCTAGAAGTTCAGCAGGTCTGAGAAACTGAACTGTTTGCCAAATGGTCTGGGAATATTTGGACACACAAGAATTTTATAGCAGAAGACAGCCAAAATATTAAAAGCTGGATAACACCAAATATTTATTATAAGTGGCTTGCCTTTTGACAGACCCTTGGCCAGTCAAAGTATAGCTTTAATACACAGCTGAGTCTCTATAATATATTCTTGTGGGCCGCAAGAAAGGACCACAGGTCACTTGCCAGTTTTTGAGATAACAGCACCATAATAATAACTGTGATTACAACACTTCATTAGCACTGATACTGCATTGGATTCTATATACAGAAGAAAAAAATAAGCAGCTAAGGTAAGGTGAATAAATAATACACCACTTCAGGTGGCAATTCCAACAATAATATAACGGCATAGAGAACACTGGGTGTGTGTTATTGGAGCAGCCTCTCACTGGGTGAGTCCTCTCAGCTGACCACAGGGAGCTGGAGAACAGCTTAGAGGAAGCAGAGCAAAGAGTTTCAGGCACACTGCTGTAATTTTTACTTCTTTCTCACCGCTGTGGTGGTGATCTCCCAGTGCTGTTCCAGGAAGTTGCCGGCCTTTCTGCAATCACAAAGGATGCCATGCACATCTCCCAGGGCCCTTGCCAATGGACTGGCAGATGGGCTCTGTCCTGGGAACTTCCTGGTAGGAGCTGGTTGTAGAAAAAAGGAAGAAGCTGATGAGTTTTTCTTGTGTTGTATCCAACACAAACTTCATCTTCTGCCTGTTTCTTCTCTGAGCCCTGGGCTCTGGCTGGGTGTATGGCCTCTTCCATCTGTCATTCTAGCCCTAGAGATGGGAACAACTTGCTGCCGCTCACATCTGGCTGCTCACTCTCTCCCATTCCACTTTTGTTCCTCCATGATCTTTCCAGTTATTTCCTATTATGAGCATCTCTACAGAGAGATCTACAGTGAGCTCACAGTCTCCCCACACCCACCTCAAGCACATTCTAATAACAGAGGTGAAAGCCTGGGTTTTGCACTGGGCCTATGTTGCACCTTGAGTCAAATCCACAACCCTTTTCAAAGTTCTTAGTTCCTGTTTTCAGACAGGGTGTCACCAATTTGCTCAGGCTGGCCCTAAACTCACTCTGTTGCCCAGGAAGGCCCTGAATTAGCAATCCTCCTGCTTCAGCCACCCAAGTAGGAGGCATTATATATACACAGGCCACCAGGCACAGCTGCAGCTAGTTTGCTTGACTGAGCAGACAGTGATGAATACATACCCAGGAATTATCTGCTTCACAATTTCTAAATTTTGGAATTTTTGAAGCTGTGATCTTTAGAGGAGCTTTAAGGAAAAAGAAAATCTGCGTCACTAAGTTGGTCTGCCTCTTTTATGGTACTGTCACAGTAATTAATCTCCACTGAAAATAGTAACTGAAGCCTAAAATGATAATAATTTATGCACAATAATAATAAGAATATGATTTAAATGTAATAATGGGGACTTAAGTTTGTAAAAAGACCCATTAAAGTATCTAATGAATGGAGGGACAAGGGATGTCAAGAGAAGGCTTTTGGCACAGAGTGATTCAGCAAGAGCACCAGCAAAACTAGCTCTCACACAAACCAGCAGTAACCTACAAAGGCATCTCAGAACACACTGCGAGTCTTGAGGCAAACTTCCCAGAGTTAAATGACATTTGGTAAATAGTTTCTACAGAGTTACATAGCATTGATGATACATGGGGAAACCATGGGATTGAAAGGGCTTTGCTGATGACATTGGCCTGAAGCATCTCTAATAACACTGCAAACTAGGACTGTGTTTGAACAGTGGATACAAGACAAGCAGGCAGGACTTACTTTAAAAGTCTAATATTGTGACGGAGTCCCAAAATAGCTTGACCACACAGCAGCCATGACAGGCTTAGGGACCTAGACACAGCTTCTCTGACAGGCTTACTGGCAGGCAGCAACACCCAGATCCAGGAAAAGCCTTAAGCTGATACCACCCAGGGATCTACCCAGGGGTGAGGAAGTACCTGACACCCCAAACATTCCAACTTTTAGATAAGGTGGCCAGAAGTCCTTGAGTCTAGCACACACCTATTTTTGTTTTACAGATACCCCTAGACAACTGTCAGCCAATCAGGGTCCTGGACCCTGGAAATCTCCTCACCCCAACCTCTGCTATGATAAAAACTCTGCCCCACCTGAGCTCAGGGCTCTCTGCTCTGCTCTCACCGCTGTGTCGGACAGACAGAGGACCAAGCTCTGGAGCTTGAAATAAAGGCTTTTTGCTTTTACATGCGGGATTCAGTCTTTTGGGGGTCCCCATGATCTGAGCATAAGACTGTAAGGCCTGTGTGCATATCCCTGGCATAAAGATCTGGTACTGAGGAGTGTCTGAATTTTATGTTTTGTAAAATACATGGGCAGAGTGAATAAGCCTCTGACAGGGGTTCCCAAAGAAGAGTTTAGCCTCGAGAACTCTGTTGTGATTTTAGCCTCCTGTTCCCTCCAACTCTCTTTCTTTGAACGTGTTTGCTGTGCACTCTTGAGACTTCAGGTGGCAATTCCATTTTAATCAATTGATTTTTCTTCTCATAGCATAGCATGCTTTTTAGTCTTATTTTTTAAATTTATTTTGTGGGTGTGCATGTGTGCACAGGTGGTGTATATGCACTTAGGTGTGCAAATACATGTGCCTATGTGATAACACAGTGGCCAGAGAAGGACATGATGTGTTTAGCTCTACCACTTTCCATCTTATTCTCTGGAGGGAAAGTCTCTCCCTGACCCAGGAGCTAGGCTGGCAGCCAGCAAGCTGCAGCCATCTCTCTCTCTGCCCCCAAAGTGCTGGGTTACAGGCGTTTTTAGGTGAGTGTTGGACCCAGGTCCTCATGCTTGTGAAGCAAACACCCAACCCCTGAGCCATCTCTCCAGTCCTGCATACCATGTTCCTATGTCCTATTATCTGTCATTAAAAAGATCACGTACAAATAAACCCCTCCAGGAATATGGGGTTGTGACCATGCAATTGTTGCCTGTTCTAGGGAGAGAAACTCATATGGTGAAGTATTAAAATGATACTGATTTCAATTTTAGTTCCAACACTTTTTATTTGGTATGAAATGAACTATGTTTCTCAACTGACTTTATTCTTCATAGAAGAATAATTTTAATATTATTTTGGTAGGGTTTCTTAGTCATAAGCAACAGAATTTATTTTTATTGTTTTAAGGTGAAATAAAGGGGTCAAGGATGTGTCTCAGTTTGCAAGGTGTTTGTCCAGCAAGCACAAGGCCCTGGGTTTGATCCCAGCATCAAACAAACGTGAACTGGCCGCTTTTGGAGGCATCCACAGAATTGTTAGGAGCAACAAAGGAACAAGATGGGTTACTCTTGCGGGCTGCAAGAATATACCATAGAGATTCAGCTGTGTATTAAAGCTAAACTTTGACCGGCCAAGGGTCTGTCAAAAGGCAAAGCCATTTATTATGAATATTTGGTGTTATCCAGATTTTAATATCCAGTCTTCTGCTATGAAATCCTTGCATGCCCAGACCAATAGGTAAACAGTTCAACTCCCAGACCTGCTGAACCTACTAAGTTACTTACTGCCCTGCTGAGCTTAGGAGACAAGCTGGTGGAGAGGAGTAGCTTTGTTTCTTGTGCTAATGAAGCTCAGACCATCCCCCTCACCTTGAGGAGGCCTAGTGGTTCTCCAGAGCAATTGACTGAGAACAAAAGAGGTTTTTACATATCAAGGTGAGAGGTGAAACAACATTCCTGAGGTGGCAGGGAACCACATGCCCAGGGAAAGAAAGGACAGGCATTTCCTGTAGATAAAGATAGAACAGCATGGAGAGAGAAGAGAGGAAGACAGAGGTTCCATAGAGGGTAAGCAGGTCTCAGGTAGAGTTTTCTGAGTGCCAGGAGTAGAGAGCAGCAGAGATGGAGAAAGAGGATACAGAGGACGAAGATGAGGCTGGAAGCATAGGAGTTTAGTCTTTAGCAGAACTATGAGCTAGGGAGCTGGACGGAACTGTAGTTATGGAGACAGGATTTCATTCCAGAGAAATAAAGTAGATGGATATAGAGCTTGGTGTGTCTAGAGTTATTCCTGCCTTGAATGCCTGATGGAGCTATAGCTGAATTGATAGAATTTTGTCTTAGAGGAATGAAGTTGACAGACATAAGAACATAGTGTACATAGATTTTTTTTTTCACTCAGATATCCCACACAGGACGTAGCTAAGCCCCTGGACCCTGGGTACTCCATAGGTTCCAGAGTTTCAGGACCAACAATCAACACCCTAGACTGTGATAAGATATTAGAGAAGAACAGCTACATGTGCCAATGCAGCTGCTCCAGAGCCCGCGGACAGGGCCTCTTGTGTATCCAGCCATGTCAGGAAAACAAAGCCCCCCCCCCCCATTTAGGCAAAGCCTCTTGCCTTAGGTCACTGAATTCTGAATAAAGTCTCACACGAGGATCAGTTAGGTTCAATGTCTAACATGCCTCAACTCTACCCTGCAAGGGAACCTGGGGAAGGAATGGTCTGTGCATCCCTTTGAAGGCAGGGCTCTCATAACACAGATGTCACTGGAAGTACTGTCCTGTGTGACTGGAGTAAGGCAGCCTTGAGGTGATACATTGTCTCAGTCAGCTTTGTAACAGCATGACAAAGTACCTGGAGCAGGATATAAGCACAAAGAAGTTTATTTTTCCCTTATAATTCTGGAAGTCTGTTTCTAACAACAGGTAGTTCCACTGGCTTGAAAGTCTTTCAGGTGTAGCACAGCCACACGGGCAAGTATTCACATCTCTAGTCAGGGGTGAGAAAGAAAAAACAGACCAGAGTCCCAGAATCTTTTTTGAGGTCACATGTCCAGTAGCCCAAGGACCTGTCACTAAGCTCCTCCTCTTAAAGGTCTACAGCACCTTCCAATATTACTACCCTGGTCACAAACCTTTAACAAATGGCCTTCAGGGGCTATTTCTCTAAATTCCACTACATACACAGAGTGCTTAGTAACATGCCACCCACAGACACTAATTTGAAAAGGATATGTTTTCTTAGTAGCTGTTGTAGAAATCTGGGATTGACCTGGACCAAACACCAACTAGTGGTTTTTCAGGAAGAAATGGTTCACCTCCAGGAACGTGTACATCAGCAAGCTAGGTCTTTGATGAAGAAAGGACTTCAGCTGGTCTGTAATATGGTGTTGCAGTAACGCCCGCGTTACCGTAACCTGTTCACCGTGTCCGAGCGAGGGGCTGTGGATTAAAAAAATAAGAGACAAGAGATAGCGAGTCATTTGCCACAGCAGAATGCCAAATGCCGTTTATTGAAAGAGGGAAGAAACCTTAAATACAGGCTTACAGCACAATAGAGGATCCCCGGAAGGCAGAAGTTTGCTACCGAATGTTCTACATTCTTGCATCTAAGCTGTTTACACCAAATGCAGGATTCACGAACAAAGAACCTCCGGTGATCATTAGATGAGAAGAAAGCCGGCAGGGAATCAACATAGGGAAGACATCTGGTCAAGGTTGGCAAGCAAGGCAGCAGCCACTCACAGTGGGGGCCAGGGCCCACAGGTCTCCCCTTTTTACTAAAAATTGAGCTTCTGACCTAGGTTGCATGTGAAGTCAGCAGGTCACCTCACCCGTCATGGAGACGCCTGCTCAGGCCACACAGGCGCTCTGTCTTAGGTTGGTGAGTGCTCCCCAGGCATTACCCGTCTCTGAATACTCATTATCATACAGGCTCAATCGTGTGTGAGCTGCAGAGTTAACTGTTGCCAAAGATCTCAAAGTGGTGCTGGGCTTGCAATCTGTGTGTTCGACACAGAAAAGACCAACAGAAGTCCTAACCCACCCATAGCCAGGAGGCTAAAGGCAACTGAGCCATTCCCTTCCTTAACGAGCCTTACTTTAATTGGAGTCCTTGTAAGATGGTATCCCAAAAGCAAATGGAACTTGAGTTTTATAAATTTTACAACTTTCAAAGCCAATTTAAATGTATAATTGTAGAATTAAATTTATCATGCCCAATAGAATGAAAAATTAACTACTTTTGCTGCCAGGGTCTCCATTGTGCTGTAAGCCTGTATTTAAGGTTTCTTCCCTCTTTCAATAAACGGCATTTGGCATTCTGCTGTGGCAAATGACTCGCTGTCTCTTGTCTCTTATTTTTTAATCCACAGCCCCTCGCTCGGACATGGTGAATGGGTTACGGTAGCGCGGGCGTTGCTGCAACAATATGGAAACCACTATCTAAAAATGGTATAAGCACTTGAAAGTCAATGTGAGCATTCTTTACGTTCACAGTTAGGTATAAGAGGATTCAGTAAAAACAATTTAGGTTTAAATACATTATGAGAGATTCAGTTTAACTTTCCATTTTTCTTATGTGTGATGCTTATGTTGTGTGTATGTGAGCATATGTATGTATGTGTGCATATGTAGGCCTAAGGTTGGTGTTGGGAGTCATCTGTGATTATTCTTCTACCTTATTCACTGAGGCAGGGTCTGTCAATCAAACCCAAGTCCACCAATACAGCTAGTCTTTATTCAAGGAATCTCCTATCTCCATCTTCTGAGGCTAGAATCATACCCAGCATTCATGTGAGCTCTGGGCACCTGAACTCTGATCCAGCCTTGTGTAGTAAGTGCTTTGGACACTGAGCCATCTCTCCAGCCTGACACACTTACTTTTAAGTAAAATTCTCTCACACAAATCCTTGTCCTTTGTGTCACTGTTTTGTCTGCTTGTTTCTAGATGGAAGGTGTTTGTGATAATGCTCTGGTTGAACAGCATTTTTTTTTTTAAAAAAAAAGGTGATGTTCTTTTAATGGCCTTGGTTTAAATCTAAAATATAGCATATGCGACAAAGAAGCCTAGGATTCTGCGCTTATGTCCTTCTTGCTCAAGCTCTGTCTGCATCACTGAGTATCATGGAAGATGCTACTTTGGGCATCATATAAGGCAAGTGACAGTTTGTATGACTGCTTGGATGGGCAACAGTTTCCTCTGCTCATGGAAGGTGTTCTTCTATCCTGCTTCCTTTTAGCCCAGAAGGCACCTTCAGTTTAAATTGCAGATGTTCTTGGTTACAGTTGCTATGTGAAATGCTATGAGACAGAAGTTGCTGTCATAATTAATAATAGGTAAAGGTTTTGCCTTTGATGTGCTGCATCCTACATATGATGGAGCCTTTGGGCTTGTGCTGATCACACATCTCCATCATCCCATTCGTTCCTGGCTGTTTGTGTGTGAGCTGGATGTCTGTTTTTATTTAGTCAAGGCTATGAATGCCTTGCAGACTGATTTTCAGCTGCTGCATAAACCCATGTGGTTTAAGTTGAAAAGGAGATTTACACTATCCTACTCCTGGATATTAAAACCTGCTTGTGTTTTTCTCCATTTTCCTGTCTGGATGAAGAGGCCCTGCTTCCTCCAGAAGCTGCATGTGATTTTCTGCTGTTAGCTCCCAGATAGGAACAAACACAGCTTAGAGAATCAACTCTCCTACTGACAAAATAGTGTGTAAGACAAAAATCTCCAAATATGTATGAATTTATTACAACATACAGATCTCATCCC
>CABHPH010121449.1:0-10226 GCA_902168325.1 Peromyscus nudipes | reverse complement strand
TCAGAGTGGTATCAGGTAAGGTAGATTTGTAATTGCACAAGCTATAGAAACACCATGGTGTATATAACAACAAGAAAACATAATTATAAAAGAACAAGGCGTTAACATTTACAATTGCATGATACAAAATGTCTTCTGTATTTTGCGTACTGACATGAAACAGTGACACTCTGTTGTGAGTTTGGGTTTTTTCAATGAATATAACGATGTCAGTAAAAATTATTAACTGTGTTAAAATTCATAACTGTTTGTCAAAGATGTCTGAAATACCAACACTATTTTCTCTCTTTATATTTCTATATACTTTCTTCATTAGAAGTGATAAAAGCAGAGAATAAGGGATTGAGCAATGGTGACCAGTCGGCTCTTTTGCCTCTTAGACATCTTATAATCTGATGAAATAATGGGGTTATTTTATTTAAACCTGTAAATAATCTACATAAATATTTTCTCAATCCTAGATGATATATCAGTGATCTGAATCATTTTACATAGTTCTATGAAGGTTGCTTCCAGTCAGAGGATCTTAAACAGATTTTCCCAAGATCACAGGAAACAGACTTTGTGTTAATATTCATTGTGATACAAACCACGGAAGCTCTTTCCAAGAGCCATAATGTCAAGAATAAAATGTTCTTTGAAATTTTCTTTCTGATTACTTCTTGGCAACTACAAGAGTATGACCAATGAGCACTTTGGGTTCATTAAGAGGACATAACAACAGGCAGAAAGTGAGAGTCATTATGGCTTTCCTAAATAGCTTCCATTTGCACAAACATGTAATACATCCTACTAGATGGTATTGTTCGTAATGGCTGCTCCTTCATTCAAGAACAGTTGTTATAATAATTAATTTTTTTATCTAATAATACAGAATTATGGTAAGAGAAGAAATAAATTATTTTCATGGTATTCAAATGATCTTTGAGAAAAAATAAAATTATTGTTTACTAACTCCCCAGAGTGTAGTGGATCCAGTACTGTTCCTGCAGCATTTGGCAGAGGGTACCATTCGCTAGAAATCTAGAAACTTTCATGGATGATCAATAGAAGCTCTTAAAAGAACTGAATGGCATTTTAGTTTTATTATCCTAAAGGTACAGACTTAGTAAAGATTTACTTCTTTTTCATAGTGGATGTAGCTGAAGTTCTCCTGTGCTTGCCTGGCACCAAGTTCCCACAGCCACTTATAAAATTCCTGTGTCCCACCTGGTCCTGCAACTGCTCAGACACAAGTAAACACACAGAGGCTTATATTAATTATAACTGCTTGGACATTAGCTCAGGCTAATTACTGACTAACTCTTACACTTAAATTAACCCATTTCTATAAAACTATACGTTGCCACTTGGTTTGTGACTTACCAGTACTTTACATCTTGCTTCTCCTGGTGGTGGCTAGCAGCGTCTCCTCTGCTTTGTTTTTTTCCTTCCTCTGTCTAGTTAGAATGTCCTGCCTAACTTTATTCTGCCTCATTATTGGACAAACAGCTTTATTTATCAACCAATCAGAGCAACTCATATTCACAGCATACAGAACGACATCACCCATCAAGTGGAGACAAGTACTGAAAAATGCAATTTATAGTTTTCAAAATGAACCTGAGAAAATTCTGTATTAGTGGTAACTAGTCTACTGGAAAGAGTTGTATGTCTAGAATCTAGAGATTATTCTACTAAGAAGTAACATAAATATGGTTGCTTATGTTGTTATAACTTGCATGGCACCATTTTCATAACTTGTCAAATGAATGTGACATGATCACCCTTTTGTATACTAATTCACCCAAATAAGATTTTCCAATTACTATATAACTGTTAGGCAATAACTTTATCTCCAGACAAAGCTCATGACTAAGTTCTCTTCAGAACAGAGTGATGTGTTTTAGATTTAATTTTCAGTTCTTATTTCATTTTATAATGTTTTATTGAAAATAAAATTTAAATTAAATACATTATAAAAGTCATTAATATCTACATTACTTATATTTAAGTTAGACTTTAGTTCTCTATTTTGTTTATCTTTACAGCAAAACGAACAGCCATGGACCTTAATCCTACAGGCAATTGAGTAAAGCAGGGAGCAGGTGGTCTTCTTCAGGGAAAAACGCAACAATTGGTTGGGTAGTCCCAAATGATCAGCCTTGCAAACCTACATACTTGAGACCTTATGTAGATTGAACAGGTTACATTTAAGTATATATTTGTATATGTGTATATGCATGCAATAATAATTAATGAAGAAAAAAATTTCACAAATTTAAAGGAGAGCAGGGAGGGGCATATGGAATGGGTTGGAGAGAGAAATACTGTAATTAAATTATAACCTCAAAAAAAATAACTGAAAATTTGGGGGCTGGAAAGATGGCTTAGTGGTTATGATTCCTGGCTTTTCTTTCAAAAAACCCAAATTCCACTCTTAGCACTTGCAAGGAAAACACCTAAAAATAGAAAAAAAATACATATAAAAATACAAACAAATGTGAAAATTGCTTGCTTCTTATATAGAATTTCTCATTAATTAAGAATAAGGAAATTACATTGTAAACTGCTAATTATTTGTAGTTACTGGCTTATTGGTGTTAATTAATACCATGACCAAGGCAACTGTTTGCTTACAGTTTTAGAAGGTTAGTCCATGATTCTCAAGGTCAGGAAGTAAACAGGCATGGTTTTGGAGCAGTAGGTAAGACATTTATGTCCTGACCTTCAGTCAGTAGTTGTAGAGAGAAACACTGGGCCTGGCTTGAGCTTTTGAAACCTTTAAGACCACTTACCAGTGACACACTTCTTCCAACAAGGACACACCTATTCCAACAAGGCCATACCTCTTAATCCTTCTCAAACAATTCCACTCTTTGGTGACTAAGCATTCATATATATGAGTCTATGGGGGACACTATCATGCAAATCACATTCCACCCCTTATTCCATGTAGCCTTTAGCCATATAATAATGTAAAATGCATCTAATTAAGCTTCAAACGTTTTTATAGCTTTCTAGTGTCAACATTATTTAAAAGTCCAAGGTCTTTTCTTCTACCCCATGGCATTCTCTTAACTATAATGACCTGTAAAATCAAAAACAAAAAGAAGATCACATAGGGCCAACCTACAATGGCCTAGAATATACATTACTATTCCAAAAGGGATGGAAGGTGGAATAAAGAGGAAATACTGGACCAAAGGAAGCCCAAACCCACAGGGCAAACTCAGCATTCTGCATCTCCGTGTCCAATGTCAAAGTGCTCCTCAGATCTCTAATTCCTTCTAGCTTTGCTGTAAAACACTTCTCTTAGGCTGTTTCCATATCCTGTTAGCAGTTCTCCTTGGCAGGTATCCCATGACTCTGGCATCTCCAATATCTTAGGGGTCTCCAGCAAAATCCAGGCTTTCCCTTCACAGCTTCATGCATTGCCTCTCTGCGCGTCCATGCAGGGACTGCTCCGCCAAACTCCTGGCTTCAGCAGCTTTCATTAACCATGGAAGAACATTCCATAACTGCTTTTCTGTATCCTTGACTCTAGGGCTAGAACTACATGGCTGGAGGTGCCAAATTCTTCTGCTTGCTTGGTTGGGAACTTGGCCCCTTCCATAACTCGTATTTGCATAAGCTTTGACCTGTTGATTGCTTTGTAGGGCAAGGAAATCCCTCAGGCTTGTTCCTTTCATAGGTTGCTGAATTATCTGGCTGGTATTTTGCCACTGTCTTTATTCAATTTAGCATCAGGATTTTCTTTAAACTTTTTATCCTCTTGAGCATAGGACTTGGCTCAAACGTTACATTTTCTGATGCTCTTTTTCTCCCCAAACTGTATATTTTGTATTTCTCTTTGTCCCATTTGCTTCATTTCATTGTAGATCTATATAACAGTGATCACTACTAAGCATGTGACAGAGCCATTACTAGACTGTCTTGAAATCCCATTTGCCATCGACATTAATCCAAAACTCTCCAATTTAGCCTCTGGAAAATTTTAAGGACATGGACAAAAAAGAGGCCACACTCTTTACCAAAATGTAACATAAACGATCTCCAATATTATTCTTCTCTGATATCTTTTGAGCCAATTTATCATAATCTACATTGCTCTCAGCACTATTGTCTTCTATCCTCCTACTAGTATGGCCTATTAAGCCCTACTTAAAGCATTCAGTGCCTTTCTAGTGCAATTCCTGCTTTACACTGTTAATATTTGGAGGAATGTGGAAGCCTGTCACAGTAATACCCCAGTCCCTGGTACCAACTTCTGTCTTAATAACTGTTCTATTGCTATTAAGAAAGAACATGACCAAGGCAACCTTTTAATAGAAAGTATTTAATTGGGAGTTACTTACAGTTTCAGAGGGTTTCATGAACTTCATGGCAGGAATCAGACAGGCATGGTGCTCTAGCAGTAGCTGAGAGCTTCACATCTGATCCAAAGGCAATAGGCAGAGAAAAACATACTGGGCCTGGCATGAGCTTTTGAAACATTAAATCCCACCTTCCAGTGGTATATTTCCTCCAATAAGTACACATCTTCTAATCCTTCTCAAACAAATCCACTCTCTGGTGACTAAACATTCAAATATATAAGCCTATAGGAGACATTCTCATTCCAACCACCACAGTTCTCTTCTAAGATCCATGACCTCATTAGTCAGGTGTCCAGTACCTGGCATGTTTTCCCTCCTTTTGAGTGGGTCTTATGCCTAGTTTGAGAGCTGTTGGTTACAGTCAAGATATGAACACCATGATTGCATCCTTATGGTTACCATATCATACTGGTAATTATTATGGCTCATAAACATCACAGCTGAGTAGAACTAATTCCTCACCACTCTTTTATATTTAGCTGTATACCCACAGATAATTATAGATCTCAACCTTCATCCAAGAAACTTCTCTTTGTACAGGCAAAGACCATTATAGAAAACTATAAGTGCTCAAAATTCAGAGAACAAGTGATTGTGGTGCCCAACTCCTATATATATATATATGTATGTATGTATGTATGCAACACAATTCCTACACCCAAGACACAAAGAACATCACAGAACATGAGACAGAAAGATTATTATATCCAGAGGGTCAGGGAATCTTCTGTGAGATTCTGTCTCTCATAAATTCCAGGGAAGCTTTACCTGTGATAACATTTACATTGTGGCTTCCTAAACAAGACCTGAGCAGGAACACCACCAGCAAACATGCCAATGTGGAGGAGAAATATCAAGAGGTCTCTAGACAAAGGACTACAGATAACTAAGGACTGCTGAGATAGAGAGAATTGGTCCCTTCCAGAAATGAGCCCCCTAATTAGTTATTCAATATCAAATGGTTAGCTCTCTCTCTTTCTCTCTCTCTCTCTCTCTCTCTATATATATATATATATATATATATATAAATTTATATATATAAATTAATTAATATATATGAATTACAGGGAGCAAGGGGCTGGGGGTATATGGGAGGAGTTGGAAAGAAGAAAAGAAAGGAGAAAAAGGATGTAAATATATTTTAATTTAAAAAGTTAAAAATAGAACTTTAAAATCATTTGATTTTAACCTCACCTTATGTTTTATTTTAACAGGTCCCACATTCAAAACATTCAAAAACATCCTTACATCACAAAGAAACTATTACACTTTAAAAAGCAAAACTAATTTCATTGAGACAGAATTAAACAATAATAGGAAAAGTCATCATGTTGGAAATTAATCAACATGATTCTGTATAAGCCATAGGTTTAAAGAGAAAATCTCAAGAATAAGGAAATATTTTGCCAAAATATGTTTGCCAAACATAATCAAAAATAAATTCCATGTATCAAAGCCTGAGTGGTGTGAGCAAAGCATTGTACAAATGGAATTTATAGTACAAATACATATATTAGAAGAAAACATATAAAATCAGGAACCTACACATTTGTATCAGATAAAAGGAGCAAAGAAAATTCAGATTTCACATAAGGAAAGAAATGAGAATGAAAGAAATTTATGACAAAACAGCTGTGCAAGTAAACAGCTGTGGGAGTAAACAATGCAATCTACAGCTGCTCCAAGACTCAGGAAGAGTTAGTAATCAATGACTAATATGAGTGATGAAGAAAGTTATCAGCATAACTTCACAGCTATCTAAAGTTGACGGAGTAGTGTGGGCAACTTCAGCCTCATATTCCATCAATGTCAATAACAAGCTCATTTTCATATCAACAGTCAACCTAAGTGCATATGAATATAAGAGAAATTAGATAATCTGTATAGGACTGTTCTAAAAAATAAATCACTGACTCACATTATTTAATTGTAAAAATTAAAGAATCATTTGTGTTTTTATGAAACCATAAGGTATTTTCTATAAATTATTCTTTTAAAAGGGAAATTTAAACCATGATGAAATATACTGCATATATGCCATAATGCATAAAATAAAGCATATTGGTCATTTGAAATAGTGGAAGGGATGCTGGCAAGCATATTCCTCACTGACTGTTAAAATGTAACATGGTTGAATCTTGAAAGCAACTGGGTGATTACTTAAGAATACACTTGCTATATGGCTCAGTCATGCAACTCATAGGTGTTTGTAGAAATAAACACACACACACACACACAAAACATAGCAACTCCACACTTAGTTGGATAGACTCAAAATAACCCAATTGTTTCTCTCAAAGTAGAAATGCATGGACAAGGGATGATACATTTATTAAAGAGGATACAAGCCAACAATTAAAATACCATCAATAAAGCTAAAAAAACAATTGGCAAATGTAGCATGTTTTGGTGAATATCAAGACATTATGCTAACTGTGAAGAGTCTGTGATGTTGACAATTTGTGACTTTACTTGACTTGACTTATTCAACTTTATAGAAAACTATAGTGATGAAGGGGAGAAACTGTGACCAAAATGAGACAATAGATGATCGTGTGTGTGTGTGTGTGTGTGTGTGTGTGTGTGTGTGTGTGTGTGTTACCTTTAATAGTGAGGGATATGAAGTCATTTGTTATTCTGATTTTGGAATTACAGTAAAAGAGTAAGTTTTAATGTATCATAAATATGTAAAAGCAGAAGGTGATCTATCCCTATAATACATAAAGAAAATATGCAAACAGAATAGATTACTTTTGTTGCTTCGTACAGATGACATAAACTATATGGTCATAGAAATTATTTCAGATAAATCCTGGAGTTGTCCTTTAGAAACTGTTATCAACTAGTATCTGTCCAGTTTTAAGGAAAAGGACTGTGGCTTTCTTATCCATTCTTTATCAATAGGTTTGGAAAGTTGATTTCACTTCTTTTGTGGTAGGAAAGCACTTCTTCCCTAGGCCATGTAACAAATTGATTTGCTCTTTCTTAAAAGGTTGCATGCTAAATTAGCATCACTTAAGGACACAGTGAGGCATAGAAGAATTGCAAATGCAAGCTTTGAGCTTGTGATAGGGCTTATTTTATTTTGTATTATATTGACCACTCAGTGGTCCTAATACTTATCTTAATTTTAATCAACTTGAAAACAGGTATTATACATTATATTTTTATGTTCAATAGCACAATCTGATGACCCATAGACAGCTATAAAATTATTGAAAGAAGTAAAGATGAGATACTTTTGATGCTTCTGAGAGGAATTTCATGTGCTTCTTCAACTGAAATCCCTCTAACAGGAATTTCCTGCATGGTGATTCAGAAAACTCTCTTCTATTTTTCTTATAGTAGCATATTAAGACACAAGGCAACATATCCGTTGAATGACTCAATTTTAGAGGTGATGTATTGTCAGGAATTGCCAGGCAAATAAAATTTCCACACTGGTTCTTCAGCATTAGGACAAGTTCTTTCAATATTTCTACACATAAGGATACATAATATGCCACGGGAATAAAATCAAAATGGTAGTCTGCTTACAGTTGCCCTAGAACATTGTACCATCAATTACGAAGAGGGACAAAAAGGCACTTAACAATGATTTCATTTAAATAGAATGAACACTCATAGGAAGATACTAGATGTAAAACAAAGATGACTAGACTGCTACTCACAACTCCAGGGAGGCTACCTAGAAAACAGGACCCTAAGAAAGACACAGGGATCGCCCAATGTCAGAGAAATGGATGAGATCTACATGAACAACCTGGACGTGAAGGGGGGTAATGAAGGGCAAGGTTTGAGTGAAAGAGAGCTTAGGGGAGCGGGAGATCCTAGCTGGATCAAGAACAGAGAGGGAGAACAAGGAATAAGAGACCATGATAAATGAAGACTATAAGAGAATAGGAAGAAGCAAAGTGCTAGAGAGGTCCCCAGAAATCCACAAAGATACCTCCACAATAGACTGCTGGCAATGGTCGAGAGAAAGCCTGAACTGACCTACTCTGGTGATAGGATGGCCAAACACCCTAATTGTCGTGCTAGAAACCTCGTCCAATGACTGAGGGAACCAGATGCAGAGATCCACAGCCAGGCCCCAGGTGGAGCTCTAGGAGTCCAATTGGCGAGAAAGAGGAGGGTTTGTATGAGCGAGAATTGTTGAGACTAAGGTTGGAAAAAGCACAGGGACAAATAGCTAAATGAATGGAAACACATGAACTATGAACCAATGGCTGAGGAGCCCCCAACTGGATCAGGCCCCTCTGGATAAATGAGACAGTTGATTAGCTTGATCTGTTGGGGAGACATCCAGGCAGTGGAACCGGGACCTTTCCTCAGTGCATGAGCTGGCTGTTTGGAACCTGACGCATATACAGGGACATTTGGCTCAGCCTGGGAGGAGGGGACTGGACTGAATGAACAGCCTAAATAAGATAAACAGCCTAAACTTTTAACACACACACACACACACACACACACACACGAAGTTACAACAAACAAATTTTAAAATTTTTATTTGATGTTAGTGAGTTTGGGTGAGTGTGTGTGTGTGTGTGTGTGTGTGTGTGTGTGTGTGTACACACAGAGCATACTCTGTGGAGCTCAGAGGACAGTTTGTGAGAGCTGGCTCTCTCCTTCCTTTCTATGAGTCATTGGGATGATCAGGTACCTTTACTTACTGTGCCATCTCACTGACTCTTAATGTCTTTTCTCTATTAAGAAATTTTTTCTTCAACCTGTTCTCAAATTGGCAGGCTTTTATTTCTAAACTTCTATTCCAAACTGTCAAAGATTGCAAGAAACAGCATGTTTATGTGGAGCACAGTATTTAGTTGTAAAGAAGATAAATTACGTATGTGTACTGGTTTGGATTCATAAATCAATCACTTGTGCCCTCTGTTGAGACCAGGAAATTGCATCCCTAATGCTGTCTTTCCCTCTAACTTCTCATTTGGCTTTACTAAATTGGAGGCATCATTAAGAAAGCCTAGGGAGAGAAAAAGTACATTTGGGGCTCATTTTCCCCCACTGTCACTGTGTAGTAGTTGCATACTGTCATTATGTAGCTGTAATCCACTGTTATGGAGAGGCATAGCCCATGATCCTAGTGGAACCATGGTCCACTGCCATGGTATGATCATAGTCTACTATTGTAGCACTCTCACAGCAAAGCCCTGATTCCCTGCATTCCCTGCATTCCCTGCATTCCCTGCAATGGTATAGCCATAGTATAGGCATAGCATAGCCATGGCCCGCTGCCATTGTGTAACCATGATCTAGTCTCAGCATATCTGTGGTCCACTGTCATGGTACATCTAGGGTACACACTCATGGTGCCAGTGCCGATCAATGTAGCTGTGGTGCAATGCCATGGTAAAATCGTAATCCACGGCCATAGTTCACTCTCATGGTATGGTTGTGCTCTAGTGCTGCAGTATAACAATGGTTTACTTTCATGATATAGTCATGATCTGCCAGGATGTATGCTTCAAGATAGTACTTTCTATACATAGCAGGAAAGCTGTGCCAATGAAATCTCAATAATATGTTCGCCTAAACAAGATCTAAAAGTTGAGAGGAGTAGTTGATGTGCCCACATGGATTAAAAAAATTTTCCAAGGTCCCATCACTAGATGGAGAGCTACAGTCAATTGATAGCTCTTTTCTTCTAATTTGTATCCTGGAATATAGTTCCCTTGTTGAATTTGCTTTATCTACTCCCTTAAATATACCATTTCTGAGCTGAATTTGACCTAGTGGAAGAGCCCAGTTATCTATTACGCTTAATGATTTTGACTATTATAATAAAATCGCCTTATTTTAAGATAAAATATTTTTTAATGTAGCTGATTAGATTGTGGTATAATCCAA
>CABHPH010121448.1:0-19084 GCA_902168325.1 Peromyscus nudipes | reverse complement strand
TTTAAGGGACTAAAAGGAGATACTGTCTCTAACAGACACCAAGAACATAAACATGACAGACCATTTCTCCAGGATGAAGTCAACTCTCTGCTCAAAGCAGAGGGCCCAGGGTGAGCCCCTGAGTCCACACGTGAAGACACGAGCAGCTCTATACCATGGACAGGCCGGGTGGGGCTCATTAATCAAGCCCTCTCCAATCTGGACTGGATCTTTACAGAGCATGGATAAGCTTGATGATGCCTGTCCTGGTCCCCCAAAGTCAAGGCCTAAGGATGTCCTAACCATGACTCTGGAAATACCAGCCCTTCTCATAAGATTCCCAAACTTATACCCTCTGGGCACCTGGTGGTTCTAGGGGAACATCTGAGGGCACCTAAAAGGTGGATCTGATCCACAGAGGTGAGCTCTAAGCCACGCAAACCAAGAGAAGGAAAGACATCAACCCAATACAGTTGCACAACTCCCTGCCTGCTCCTCAAACAGACCCCAGTCTCTACAGGACACTCAGGTCCCTCCTAATAGCCAGAACTTTGCTGGAAGCAGTTTTGCCCTCCCGCTTTATGCTTTGACCCTCATTGGTATGTAAACACATACCAGCAAATCAGAAGTCATTCTGATAACTTGGTCTTCACCTGAAAAGTTTTCAGACCTGGTCTTCGGGCTGTGTCACAGAGAAAAGAACAAGAAGGCACTCAAGTCTTGAGAAAAATGAGAGAGCATGCCATGCAACAGAAGTAATGCCTGAGAACCAGGAAGGTAGGACTCTTGAGGACAAGCCTCCGGGAGCTTTCTGTCACTGAGATTTAGCGTTGGTGTCCTGTGAGTGGTTAGCACATTACGCACCGCAGCCTGTTTCATACTGGATCCATCAGCCACACCAACCTACAAAGTCTTTAGAACACAAGCATGGTAGCCATGCCCCATCCTTCCACACAAATCCAGCATCATTCTGCAGCTCTACGACAAGCAAAGACACCGCTAGCTCCCCTCACCACCCCCTCCTCTACTGCCCATCACCCACCGCACACCCGTTCCCAACATGCACCCACACACATGTGCATACATACACTTCTGTACACGTGACAGAAGACTAGGAGCAACACCAGATGTAATCAAAGTTATCAGGAAGAGGTTGAACAGAGTGAAAGCAGGGCAGGCTCTGAGTTCGGGCCGGACTCAGGCTCCTGAACCTCTGGACTCTGTGCAGCAAGGCCCTTAAGGCTGCCAGGGGTCTGAGGAGGCAGTAGATAGAGCAGATAACTAAAGGCATTTCAATCAATGATGCTCCTCTAGTGACTCACTCTTTCTTTATTGCAACATGCTCTCTATAAAAGCCATTTCCCTCTCACAGGATCTGCTTGGGCAACATGTGATGTCATCATAAATCATCTCTCTCCCCACCCCACCCCACTTTCTTTTCCTTTAAAATGTCAGCAGATTTCTTGGAGTTTCTAAAGAAGCAAGAGAGCCAGCACCATCTCCCAGTTTTGGCAGGGAAACCCGTCTTCTTTCCCAAGATGTCTGTCTTCACTTCCCCCCCGGCTCTCCCATAGGAGCGCTGTGGAGATAAAGCCTCGAAGACTACAGAAAGTCACAGAAAGCAGTTATGAAAAAAAGCTTTCCTTTCTAGCCTGTCCAAATGCAGCCTCTTTCTCTCGCTCTCTTTCTTCCTCTCGTCCTATTTTGGTGCACTTCCAGGGGAAGTGGATGTATAGCAAGAACTGTTAAACAAGCCCTAATACAATCCATGCCTCCAAGACACGGATGCCATTAATCAGAACGATGGCTTTGTGTGAGCGAGGCCACAGGCTGGATGGGCGCCATGGACCAATAATGCAGACAAGCCCCTACCTACCCAACCCACACCATCCCCTTTGGGGCTTGGTATTCATGCTTCCTACCCTTCCCCCACCAAACCCTGTGCCCAACATTCCCACAAAGGCCCTCTACAAAAACCTACTATAACAGGAAAAAAAAAGTTTCCTTTCATTCTAAGTTCACTGGACCAAAAAGAAAACCCTAAAGCAACTCTAACCCACAAGAATCTGAAGGCCATAGCCGAGAAGAACTACTGGCTAGCTGAGGTTTTGTCTGGTCACACGGGGTGTCCGTCTTCAGCAAAATCTGTGCTCTGAAAGGATCCCTTCCAGAAAGAACCCTGTCAGCAGAGGGTATGCCCACAGGCCATGTCCCCAACATTCAGTAGTGAAAACATAAGGTGTGGCTAGAATCCTAATGGCCAATCTTCCTATACTCTAGTCTCGCAGCCAACTGTCTTTCTCACTTCCCACCCATACACCCAAAAGAGAGTCTGTTAACTACAGACAACTGAGGGCCAAGGAGCTTCCAAATGATGGAGAGTCACTAGCATCTATGTGAAGACTTTGAGATGATGGTGGGTTCCCCCTACATCTCCCCTAAAGTAAAATCCTTTTGTTAGACCCTAAATGCCTGATACTTAAGCATTCAGACCAGGATCATCACCAGAAGCTTGGACATGCTCCTTGGAGAATTTTACTCCTTTGTCAACCATTTGTACTAAGCCTGAATGAGTAGAGGTTCCTGAGTAAGGAGCGAAGAGGAGAATAAGGCTAAGAGCATTAGGGAACTAGGGTAGGTGAAGAACTAGCACTTTCAGTGTCTGCCACACACAAGCATGCCTATGGGAGTCAATAACATTATATACCTGTTGGGGAGCAGCTGGGGTCCTCTGTTTCCTCTTCTTCCTCATCAACCTGACAGACCCCCATTGAGAGATGGGAGAAACTCCAGGAGGAAACGTAGAGGAAGAAAAGAGGAGACTGATAAGAAGCAGAGAAAGCAGAGTCTACTATGGGCCATCTTGAGGATCTGAGACACCCGGTGTGGTTCTGGACACGCCAGAGACTACTGAGGACCAAATAACAAGTGAGACACCGGGTGTGGTGGCGACATACATCTATAATCCCAGCACTTGGAAGGAGGAGGCTGGAGAATCGGACACACCAGGTCAGCCTCAGCTACATAGCAAACTCCAGAACAGCCTGGGCTACATAAAACCCTGCCTCAAAAAACTGAAGAGAAAGGTTGTGGGAAGGGCGAAGAAATGACCCATGGGAAGGCCACCTACCAGGCTGAGCACAGCCCTGTCTCTGACTTTCTCACCCTTCTCTGCCACTGCTCAGGCTTACCTTCCTGCCTTTAGGGTCAGTCCCGTCCCCCCAAATGGTCTAGCCTGCTCCTCTTTCCAGATTCAACTCTGAAATATACCCACTCCGGGAAGCCTTCCCTCACCTCCCTGGGTGGGTGGGCATTCCATCCTGTCCCTTGGTTATACTCACCTACCTGGGCACCTCTCTTGGGAAGTGAGCTACCAGTGCACCATCCCTGCCAGGCCCCTCACCCGGCACACAGCAAGTCCAGGCAGCGAAAGGACAAACACAGGGGCCGACTGAAAGGAGTGGTCTCAGCTTACAGCCTCTTGCCTCTCCCCTCAATTTTTTGAGATTTATGTCAAGGTTTTTGAACAAGCTAAAACAGGGGCGTCCTGAGAGAATGGTTTCCAAGTGGGACAAAGGGGTCATTCAGTGGAGACTGGCTCCTTGCTAGGATGGAGTTTTCTGGACGCTTTCCACAGCACCAGGCCACACCACCTGCGATGGAAAACAGCAGGAGGGAATGGAGAGTGGGCACAGCCATGTTCAACCAAGGCCACCGCAGCTCTTCACCTGCAAGACAAAATGAACCTCAGACTTCTATCAGGCTTTCACAAGGGCCCAGCTGGCCAGGGTAGTTTGAGATGGCCTCCATGAAGAAGGTGTTGGTGAGGGTGGGTTAATGTTTGCAGAACAGCTCAAGGCTGGGGCAAAACCACCCACTCCCAGGGCAGAGAGCCACTGAAGGAATTCACCAAGGCAAAGGAGAAAGGTACTACCTGTGGTGGTATTGTGTTCCAAAATATTGTGTACCTTAATAAACTTATCTGGGGTCAGAGAACAGGACAGCCACAATATGAAACAGAGGTTAGGCAGTGGTAGCATACGCCTTTAATCCTAGCATTCCAGAGGCAGAAATTCATGTGTTCGAGGATGCACCCAAGCATGGTGACCAACGCCTTTAATCCCAGAAAGCCACACCTTTAATCCCAGGGAGTGGTGGTAGAGAGCGGAGAGATATATAAAGGCGTGAGGACCAGAAACTCGAGGCATTTGGCCTAAGCAGGCATTTGGCCTGGAGAAGCGGCCTGGAGAAGCGTGTGGCTGGTTAAGCTTTCAGGCTTCTAGCAGCAGTTCAGCTGAGACCCATTCTGGATGAGGGCTCGGGGCATCCAGTCTGAGGAAACAAGACCAGCTGAGGATTCAGTGAGGTGAGATAGCTGTGGCTTATTCTGTCTCTCTGACCTTCCAGTGTTCACCCCAATACTTGGCTCCGGGTTTGATTTTATAAATAAGAACTTTTAAGACTCATGCTACAACTACCCCCCCCCCAAAAAAAACATCCCACTACAACTGCTACCCCCATTACTACAGACAGAAGGAAACCAAGGATGAGAGAGGAGTAAAAGATTCCTCCCCAAATAAAGCTGCAGCAACCCACCCCACCCCAACTCCCTCCCAGTGAAGGCCTCATTACCACTTCTTGCAATCTCCCAGGCTCCCTTCTGGAAGGCTTCAAAGTCACCACCTACCAACCCTTCCTGACGCACAATGGCATTTAATAATTGCTCACGGTTCTCGCCTGGGAAGCCAGGCAAGCACCCACAATTCATTACATGTGTGACCTTTCGAGCCCTCAGCCTCCAAATGATTTTCACTCACTTTAATCTGAGTCCGATTCAAAACAGATCTGCTGTCAGCAGCCGGGGTTCTGTAGCCCCAGAGATGGGGAACTGCCTACGGCTAATCTTTTAGTGCCTTAATCATAAAATGTGGCCCTTGCCCAGCTGTTTTCACCCAAATAGCCAGAAAAGGGGGTGAACGCAGAGTGGGAAATGGTGAATTATGAACTGTAAGGTAGTATTTCCGTAAACCAGATTGGACGCTAAAACTTCAGCTGTTCTCTCTGCAATTGAAAGGTTGGTTTACAAAAACCCAAGACTCAAAGCCTTTGCATTTCACAGAGGAGCTGCCACCATGTGCCACGTCGGGGAAGGGACAGACAAACCACTTGGCCATATACCACCATCTTTTTTCTAAAAAATAGCCACCTCCCATATTTTTTTTTTTTTTTTTTTGCAACATGATGCAAAGCGTGTTCAACAGGTCCACACATGCGCTGAGTTCGTCTAAATTTAGTGGGTGTTAATTGAAATCAGAGCTACAGTCGTTACCACCGACAGGTTTCCAAACACTACCCAATAAATTGTGTGTCTGTTTCAGACCCTCTGTGACGGCTGGTAGTGAAAAACAGAAAGGGGGACCAAAAAAACGTCCTTCTGATGTCCTTCAGTATGCTAGCGAAGGACGTCTGCACGCGGGTCTGGCCTGTGTCTCTGCGCACAGATGCGTGTGTAGATAAACACTAGGTAGACGCGCATGCCTTTCCCATTTTTAGAAGGTGAACAGGAGATATGTTCAACCATTCATGCCTACTCTCCATGCTCTGGTACCCTGCTTCTATGAAGCATGTGGCGCCCAGTGAAACAAAACAGCCCTCCTCAGCGTCGCAAAAAGCAGCCTGGTTTGTGAAGAAAGGGATTTTGAGTCAACGTATGGACACTCTTTTAGAGGGGCTGTTTCCTTTCCTGTCTCTCTGTCCTGTCTTAACATCATCAGGCAAGCCTTGTTTCAATTTGAAAAGCAAAATTAAAATCTCCTCCAAAACAGAGCACTTAAGGGTCATCCAGGAAAAAATCTGCCATACGCAGAATCTGAAAGGAAGGCGGAGACAGTCGGGGGAGGGAGGGGAAATGGAGGGCCACAATGGGCTTCCCACTCCAAAGACAATGGCTTTTCCCCAGAAAAACACCAGCTTCATCATCCCAATTACTCCCCAGCTCACTGTGAGCTTACATGACTTGAAAGAGGTAGCTTCGCACTCTGAGTCGGGACGGACAGCCACGCCTGGCCTTGAGGCCCCACATCCTTTCCCTTCCTGGATCTTCCCCGGACTCACCAGGTCCCAGCAGGATTAGCAAAAGTTGTTGGAAATCTACTCCACCCAAAATAATTTCTTGATGTTGAAGCCATCTGGAATAGTCCGATTCACACCTTCCCTTTCTCATAACAATGTCATATCTGGGGAGCACCCCAGCTGGCTTATGGGAAGGACAGACTGAACACTGATACTTGAGTTAGGTCTGCTCAGCAGCAGGTAAACCCTATGTCAGAACCTGTGAGACGAGAAGAGTGGGCAGGCCAACCACAGCCCGACTCCATCAGACACACAGTAGGGAGGACTTGAGGACACATTCGAGGTTGGTCAGCCCCCCTTAGAGTCTGCCCATCCTTGACCAGGACACGCCTCACTGAAGTCACCTTGTCCTCACAATTCCTAACGTCTGGGCTCTCAAGCTCCTCCTGAAGTGAAGAGAAACGGACCTTCATCCCCACACCCCTCTCGCCATCACTCACGTGACCCGTCCCCAGAGCCTCGGGTCTCCAGACCCGAGCGCATCTCCCAGCACACCGGGAACTCGATAACACACAGCTCTCTCTCCCTGAGCACTGTGTCGTCCCTCTCCAACTGAGCTTTCCATCCCATTATGCTTCTCATCGGTCTGAGAGAAGAAGATAACTGAAAACGAAATTGAAGGGGAACAATTTCAGTAGCTCAAAAATCCATGCAAATCAGTGCTGGATCCTACCTGGAGTGTTTGTATTGAGACAATTCCGTGCTTGTCAGAGAGATGACCTTATAATGAGTACATTCCTGTCTTGCAGAGGGAGAGTTTTCTCCTAACCTTATCAAGCTAATTATACCAGCACAACATAACATTTCCCCAAATGCTTGATCACTTCATCCTGTTACTCAGGAAATATTATTTTTAAATAGGTGTGATAGATGCAAAGTGAAACACTCGGATTTCAATTCCAGCCCCAATTCCCGGATCCCCTCTCTGAGTAATTTAAGGACTTCCTCCAGATAGTTTTTCATATTCTTTTAACTGACATTTTATCTTTATACAGTATCTCACAGAATGAGCACGCGCTAAGACAATGACAGCCAAGAAGGCCTGTCATCTCTCATTCCGACAAAGACAGATGTCTTACACTGGCTTATGCCAATAATAGATCCAACAAAAAACAAAAGAGACTACACCTGCTGCTGATGTAAAGGCACCAATTCACATTTGTGACACTCATTTGTCAATTAACAGATTTCTCCCATTGTTGACACATGAGACTTAAAAGATGTGGGCTCGAATGTGATGAATTAAACAAGACAGATGAGTAAGCTGTGAGCTGCAAAGTAATGCTATAATGTGCTTTAGATATGAATATCAACTGACACCCCTGACAGGCCATACAAGGTTTTATTTCATTTTGCACTGTATCCAGGCTTCATACTTTGTCTTCTTTGTTCGCTTTTCATCAAGCTCCTAACATCTCATTCTGACAGCCAAAGACATTTAAGGCACTTTCGTTTCAAATGCAAGTTAGCGTACTTGATTTGTCATTAAAATGCAAAGCGATTGCCGCCGCCGCCGGTGCAGGTAAATGTAGGTATGCTTAAAACGTTGGATCTGCACACGCAGAGCTGAAAATGGGTTGGGTGCCGTGCTTTCCCCCCACTAACCAGCCCGGAAGCCCTGCAGGGCCTACCCCACCACCTCTTGGGCCGAGACCTGCACGGAGGGCCCCTCAGGAGCTTCCTGCCCCAGAAATGGCCAGTGGCGATCCATGGACAGAGAAGGGAGCCAAGCCCGAATGGAAAGCAGTGTTTCCGCCCCCCTTGCAAAGTGTTCTGCAGATCTGCAAGTTGAGCTGAACGCACACAAGCACTGAGTAGGAGGAGAAGACACATAGGCAGGCTTACGTCAAGACGCTCACAGTGATGGATCCTAGGGAGGCCCCAGCTGACGGCCCCTCTCCATCTCCTGTGAAGAGAGAGGACTCCAAACCCTGGACACTCGGTCAGAGACGCAGGAGGATGGTGAGATAGGAGACAAGGGGAAGAACACACACGGCTAGACAGCAGAATCGGGAAGGCCCATCTCAGCTTCCTTTGTTCTGGCCCTCGGAAGCATGTCTCCAGACTCTCACTACACCTGGAGAGAAGGAGCGTCGATTGCCAAAGATACCAGACGCAAGCCGACATGGTGGCCCACACCTTTAATCCCAGCACAGGGGAGGCAGAGGCGGATTGTTCTCTGTGAGTTCAAGGTCATCCTGCTCTACAGAGTGAGTTCTAAGACAGCCAGGGCTACATAGTGAAATCCTGTCTCAAAAAAAAAAAAGATAGCAGACACAGAAGATTCTGTGCAGCATTCACTAAGTCCCCCCAGGTTCATGACTACCAGTGTCACACTTTGCTATCCAATCACACCTCCCCACAACTATCCATTTCTCCATCAAATCTAGCATAGAACAGACATGGCATTATCTGCCTCTTTACGCCATCAATTCTGAGGGTCCCCATGTTGTGTACTTACACTAACACAATAAAATCATATTCTTTATATTACATAAATGTGTGTGCTTTTCACTTATTAATTTGGGATTTGTTACAAGGGCCTGGGCCATAAGCCTAGTGACATACAGTAAGGAAAGAGATTTATTTCTCTCCAGGGGCTTCATGGAAAGATCTCTTTAAATAAGGATTAGCTCAGAGATTTCTCTCTTTGAGAAATTACCTTATCATGCATGCGGCGTGTGTGCCTTCCAGAGTGTGCCTGTGTGTGCACATGGGCACATGTGCGTGTATATGCATGGACCTGGGGGAGGGAGGGGAAACAGGCCATGTTGCAGTGTGGGAGGTCAGAGGATAACTTGCTGGAGTTGGTTCTCTGTTTCCACAACGTTGGCCAGCACCTTTATCTGCTGCGCTATCTTGAAGGCCCTTCAAGTATTTCTTACCAACACCAAAAAGTAAGGAAAAAAAATACATATATATATACCAAACAATAAGATAACTAATAATAACTGAAGTTGGCACAGCTATATGAAAAGACAATTGTGCAGTCAGTGAAAAAAATCATCTATGAAAACCAAACTTCATAAATCATTTTATATATATACATGTGTGTGTGCATACATATATATGATGAAAGACCATGTACACAGTCTAATTGCCCTTTTATAAAACTTTATACATATTCAAATGTTAGTAGAGTTTTTTTTATTCTGTAATAAGATTGTGGGGGTTTTTTTTCTATTTCTTTGTGTATATTTTTCTGAATTTTTATATTTGTATAAAATAAATATTATGATGTTTAAAATTATAAAAGTATAAAAGGACCTTCTAAAAACTGAACTTATTCATTGAGCATGTATGTGAGAGAGAGATAGGTTATATGTGGTATATGTGCATATGTTCGGAAGTATGTTCCTGTGCGTGTATGTGCAGAAACCAGTAGACCTGTTCTGTTCTCTCGCTCTCCACCTTAGTCCTTTGAGGCAGGATCTCTCATTGAAACTGGGGCTGGGTGACAGGCAGCAAGCCTCTCATCTCTACCCCCAACAGTGCTAGGACTACAGTCAGGAATCCAAACACATCCAGACCTTGTTTCAAACAAAGGGGAAGGTGAGGACCCACACCTGAGGCTGCCCTCTGACCTTCTAACCTCCATACATACGCCTGGCATACGCATGCCCTTACTCATACACATGAATATGCACACATATGTGTACATACATCATATACTGTAAACTTCTTTAAAATGCAGGGAAAAGCATATAAGAGAAACTTGAAGTTTGTTTAAAAAAAAAAAGCAAAAAAACAAATTCCTTACTAGGAAATACTCACTGGTTTGCAGGAGACGGGAAGGAAAGGATTCCTCCAACTCAAAGCCAGAGGAAGTAGCTCAGGGGTGCAGAATGGCAGCACGCCCACAGTCCCAGCAACTCAGGAGACTGGAGTGGAAAGGTCACTGGAAACTACAAGTTTGAGACAAGCCTGCACAATGCAGTGAGGCCCCATCCTCCCCGCCAAATAGCAATCAGTCTTCCTCCAGCCTAATACAAAGCTGGTCCCAACACTCAGTTACAGTCTGTGAATGGAGCTGGGGATAGGACCCTTGGGGGAGAAAAGTCCTCTCCAGTCTCAGTTCATAGTCGAGTAGATTAAAAATAATAATAATAATAATAAGTCACTGGGAATCATTAAATAAAATGGGATTTCACTCTGGCATTTGGCTTTCTTAACACTTGCTATATCCTCTGTAACACTTAATATTCCTTTGGAGGGTTGCAACAGGGCCTCACTCAGCATCCAGGGTTGGCTTTCAACTCAAGAACCTCCTGCCTCACACTGGGGGTTCTGGGATTGCGGGTGTGCTCCACCATGCATAGCCCTACATATTCCTAGTCTCTGACAGTGACTCCCAACTGTAAGCTAGCAAGAGTTCAGCTTCTCTTTTAAAAGCAGAAACACAGCCAGTGATGCCTGGAGTTCCTACAGTGATGCCTGGGGTTCCTACAGTTTACGGGCTTGTGACCATTTGAGCGGCCTCTGCAACCTAAGTTGACCCTGCAGAGTGAGACAATGGATGACTTCTTTGAGACAATAGACTCGGACTCTTAAGAGTTGTCCAGATGAACACAAGTGAGAACAGGACAAAAACACACCAGAGATGGAAGCAGATAGGGTCCTAGATGTCCATAAGGAAGTAAGATAATAAGACCCAACTCGATTCTAGTCAGACTTTTTTATATATATAATTTATTTTTATTTTATATGCATTGGTGTTTTGCCTACATGTACATATATGTGAGGGTATCAGATCCCCTAGAACTGGAGTTATAGACAGTTGTGAGCTGCCATGTGGTTGCTGGGAATTGAACCCAGGTCCTCTGGAAGCGCAGCCAGTGTTCTTAACTACTGAGCCATCTCTCCAGCCCCTAGACGTTTAAAATCAAAACTACCTGGCTTTCCTGAGCTTCACTTGACTGCAGCTCACAGCTATGGTGATCCCCACATCATGGAAGGCCATCAGCACCATTGTTTCCAAGTTCACATAGCCCTTAGCACTTTTTAGCAGTCGAGGATTTTTTTTATTAAGGTATATGCTTTCTTAGACATGACGGTGTTACACACTTAACAAACATCAGTGGAGCGTAAACATAACTTTTATAGGCACTGGGAAATCAAAAACTTTGTGTGACTCACTGGATTGCAATAGTCTCTTTATTGCAGCAGTCTGGAGCCCAACCTGCTATCTCTCTGAGGTATGCCAGCACTCACAGCCTAGAATTTTTATTGCCTCTTGGTAAACAAAACAAAACAAACAAACAAAAAAAGATAAAGTCAAACATAAGTTTAGGAAGAAAACAAAACAGCAACAGCTTTAGTGGGGTGGCGGGGGTTCCTTTTCTTAGAAGACAGATTCTCCTCTGATGTGTTATCAACCTACACCAGTTTGCCAGCAAAGGAGCTTGGAAGACAGAGGAGCCCTCGAGTTGATTCTGTGTAGCAGAGTAGACTGGGCTGTCCACATGGGCCCACCACTGACCGGCCACGTGCCCTTGGGAAACTCCCTTTGACCACTGCACATTTTCACCGTCTCAACTGTGAAGTCATGCTCTTGGCTTGCCATAAAGATTTAAGAAGGTAATCAGGGGAGGCCAATGGATGGATGGCATGTTGCCTCTTCTTCTAAAGTAAGCTAAAATCCATTTAGTCAAATAAGAAATTCCCAGAAGACTCTGTGTTCCAAACTATCATGAGCATAACCCTACCTAGGGTTATATGGAAAGAGAATTTGCTACCCCATCCTGAAACGTTTGTACTTCAATAGGTGATAAAGTTCTTACGGGGGTTCCAAACCATGTGCAGAACCACGGAGGTGCAAACTCCCCCAGAGGAGACTGCACCCCTAAGCGAACTGGAGAACAATGATGAACACACTTTCTGAAAGTCTAGCTTCTCCCCTTCTGAAGGGGCACAGGATCTTGCAAAGAGGCCCTGTGTTCTTGCGGCTCAAGTTGGAGAATTACTCCATTAGCCGTGACCCTCCTAACAGCATAATCGCCCTGTATGCACATCAGGGTGGACGCTCGGCCTTGCTCAGCCTACAATGGACTGCCCTTCCTCAGCTAGAGGCAGTTTCTCTCCCGCCTCGTGCCTGTAACTTCACAGGGAAGCCTTCAGAAGGAGAACCTATATCTCCCCTAGGCCTTACTTGCCTAGCCTCCCTGAAAGACTCCAACATTGCCAATTTCTACATGGTGCAAGCAGCCCTACTCTACACAGATGTATGAAGAAGTATGCTCTGCTCTCCAGTGGTCTCTTCCAGGACCCCAATCAACCCCTGAAGGTACAAAGCCCAAAGTCTCACCATCCCACCAAAGAAGGGCCTAGTCCCAAAGCCCTGATGTCATACAAACTACTCACTCAATCCATAAACCTTGACCCAACGGGCCAATCCTGCCCTCCATCTGTGATGTGACAAAGATTCCATCACCTTGTAAAGTTTCCCACAATGAAGTCCTCCCTTCTGAGAATGTTCTGGCACCAATATCTACATGATGCCTCTGTCACTTAACTGGCTGGACTGTCCTGTCCTTTTGTGTACCTCAGGACACTCAAGTGGATGCCTCCTGGGACTCACCTGAGTTCTTCACCTGTTCTGCCTGCCTCCCTGAAATCATGCCAGCACATGTAGCCCCTCAATTCTGTTTACTAACTCAGCAAAGGGAATTCTAAGTTTTTCAAAGTTTCCAGGGAGGGAACATAGCCATTTCTCCAGTTATCCCTATTCAGTTCACTTGAACCATGTTATCTCCACAATGAATGTGTAAGCTTTAACAGGAGAAAACATGCCATGTTTAAGTCCCAGCTGCCCAGGAACCCAGTCCTGGAGCCTTCACAGGATCCCTGTCAGCCACTGTCTAAGAGTCTACAACAGTGTCCAGATATGGATAACAAACATGTGGGGAAGTGCAGAGGACCACGCTCTCGCCCTCTGAGGACAGACAGCTCTGAAGAAGTCCTGCTGTCCTGAATCGTGCCTGCTGGTTCTTCATCAAGTACTATATCTGTTATCCAGGCTGCATGAACCAAGGTCTTGGAGAAAGCCTACCCACAGGTGCGTGCACAGAGGGATCCAAATGGCCATGGCAGTCAGGAAGACCATTATAACCCCACTTGCATCCTCTAAACATTAGCAGGCCCCAAACTGACTTCCACCTCCAGCTAAGGAGGAAGAAGATAAAATAAACCCTAAAAGTATACAGTTAAATGTATCTCTCTAGTCACTGTCCTGGAACTGCAGGTCATGGGCTGGGACAAGTCCAGGATTCCTCAGAGGAGAGGATTAGACAATGACTTTGGGAAGCCATGGCCGGGCTCCTTTTCTCTAACCCCCATGAAAGGCTGGCTTTTCTTGCTAAAGTCCAGCTCCAACAGTACAATTCAGGATAACGCTTGGCATTCCCACTTGCAGGGCATGGTTCTGTGATGTTGACCCAGCTCAAGTCTTTGAGAAGAATTCGAAAGAGTGAGCCAGCCAGGACCTTCTGTTTAACTGTTAGCACAGAAGCGAACTTCTGCCTCCTACCTTCCTTCCTCAAGTCTTGGGCCAGCCTCTGCTCTTAGGAGACAAGCTGATAGATTTAGAGGGGACAGTCAAGACATTCCAAACGTATAACACTGAAGTAAAGCTAGCACCCCACTAAGCAATTCTAATACCCTCGTCAAAGACCAGCATGCCAGTGGACAGATGCATACCCACACAGCTACTCAGAAGGTAAGAGACAGTAAGCTTTCAACTTCCTCAATCCCTCAAGCTCCATGCCACCAACCCCACAAACATATTCTGTAAGGATCCAGCAACAGAGCCGGTGCCTAACAAATGATAAAAGGAAGAAGAAAAACAAAACAAACAAACAAAAACCATTAGGCGGTCTAAAGAGCAAAATTTTCACAACTCCGGTGCTTTGGCCTCTAGAGAGGTGTATGTGGAAAAGAAACAGAATAGGGTCTTGGAGGGAGAAAAAAATGGCACTTTTGAACACGGTGTTTTATTTAAAAAGAACATTTCAAAATTGAAACGATCCCTTGTGCTATTATTTCTTAAGCAATCGGGGAGCCAAATAAAGCTGGCTCTAATTAGCCCGACTTCCATGTAGCAGTAATAAAGATGCAATGGCTTCCTTTGTCATCATCTTGGGCATTTCTGCTAAACATCTACATGTCATTCAAGAGGGAATAGACTGTAAAAAGCCAGCAGCCAGGTCAAGACACAGGACAGAACGATTCGAAGGAGCACGTTTCGGCAGTGGTCAGAGGCCAGGTTCCCCCTACATGTTCACCCATTCTCTCTGTCCCCTGGCCCACGCTCTCACTGCCCTCCACAGGCCTCCACAGAAGAGCAGGCCCCTCTCTAGAGATGCACCACCCGATCTTGATTTCACTTTTCTGGGTAAACAAAGCTCTCAGTATGAAATCTTCCCATTTCCCCTGGACTCATCTCTAATTACATCAGGCTGAAGTTCCAAGTCTCTTTTCACACCCCTCCCAATTACCAAAGCATTTTCCCCTCAAAAGGGTCCCACACATTTATTTAGATAATTTGAGGCTTCATGGGGGAAACCATTTTGTCTGAATACTGTAAATAATTTAAATGACTCCTTGTATATAAATATTTGATACCAGAAATTGATTTCCAAATGAAACGCACATGAAAGATGACCCCACAGCAAGCTGTGTCTGGGCACAGCCCGGTGTTCTCAGACATGGCAACATTTCAGGGCATCTGGAAAGGCAAAATCTCTGCCAGGTCATGCTTGATTCTATGCACTAGGAAACTTTTTTTTTAAACTGCTGCCCTGACTCCCTTTGTATCAGGCTAGAAGCTACCCAGTAGAATCTTCAGGAAGAAAAGCCCAACAAATCCCTGTTTTGCCAAACTGCTGACTTTTTCAAAGAGTAATATAAGTAGATAAGATGGAGAAACAATGCTGAATGCTAAAAATAAAAAAAATAAAATAAAATATTCTGAAAGCATTCAATTTTACTCTTGGGTAGGCTAAGGCCAAGACTTTTTCGGATGCAGTCCTGCAAAGGTTCTGGTTACTAACCCTCATCATGTGACAAGAAGCAAAGGAAAAAAAAAAATCTGTGCTCAAACTTGTGAGAAAAAGCAGGGCTGTGATGTGACCCCAAGTCTCCAAACATATGCAGTTTCTCCCTGAGCAGTGTGAACCCTGAGTGGTACGAACAGCAGTCACATCGGAAAGGGCGAACAAAGAACAGAGGCGTGCGATAAACACCATTAACCAGGGCTCCAGGCAGAGCAGAATAAACCAGCCTGAGATAAATGGGCAGTGAGACCCCAGCACAAACTTTCCAGGCAGCTCCAGAGTGTGGCCACCCAGGACCCCAGCAGCCCTGAAGTGTGGCAAAGAAGGGAACATGAGCCCAGGCTGAGCCCCTCCACTGCCCTCTTCAACAATCCTGGCCATGTCTTTTCTTCTATCTCTTCCACGGCTACCAAAGAATAAAGGTAACCAAGAACCAGGGGGGACAGAATCAAGCACAAGGTGCCCATTTCTCTCACCAAGTCAACGGCATAGAACTGATAATATTAACAGACACTTACAACACGCCCCCCCAAATGCACATCCAGCAAAGCACAGCCTTGCCGACAATGTCTAAGGAGCCACACACATATACATTAAAAAAAAATACTTTGTTTTACCAAGGCAATAGCTGAAAAGGAAAAAAAAAGTGTAACTCCTCAAGCCGTAGGGAAAGGTAAATCATGTCTTGCCTTAGACTCAGCGATCAGCTCAATGTAGCTAAATTAGCAAAACGCTCCCTTGGCGTTTAAATTCTCTGTTCCCTTTCTTTTCCCCTTGCTAAGCAGAGTAGGGGTGAAGTAATAAGTCAAAAGACAAAGCGGCTTCAAAACAAAATCGGTTATTTGTAAACAATCCTTGGGGGGGATTTTCCCCTCCTCTCCACACCACCCCAAGAAAAACAGCCCTGCCAGTTATAATAGAAAGCCGAGTAAAGACAAATCAATTAGCTTGCTAATTTCTCCCCCTCTCATTTATTTAGCGCTGCACTGTATTTGTCGTAATTGACTACAATTATGTTAATTACTAACTCCAGTATAATTACTATATTTATTGTCATTGAGCACGCGATGTACCCACAGCAAAGCTGGCATTTGTCGGGCATCAAGAAAGCAAACTGTCGAGAGGTGATTCTCCGCAAACTGGAGGATGTAGCTTCCACAAATGAAAGGGCAAAAGAGATTTCATGCAATGTTAGTTTGAAAGCACTGGTTCATTAAGGATATTAATTTTCTGATAACTACACATTTAAGCGTGACACACTCCCGTGCGCAGTATCTACAGGATTTCGCAATTATTAATGCGTGACAGTTTCAAATGCTAAGTGAATCAATTAAACAGCAGCATTCACAATCTGAGAAGAGATAACTGCTTCATAACTACCTAAGACTACAATTTTCACATGACAAAAAAGAGCCATTGAGGCGCCTTCAAAACCTGACAGGTCAAGAAAGAAGTTTGAAACAAAAGCACCTTCCAGCCATCATCTCCTATTTTACCTGTCAGCTCAACTTTGCTGGTGTCTCCCCCAGAAATGCATCACATGCCAGCTGCCACAAGGTGATTTTTCATGTCTTGTCAAAGAAATCTTTTATTCTATTTGCTCTGCATTAACATGTTACATTTATTGATCAAGGGCCTGTTCGGCAGCCGCAGCAGGGCACTGAGCTCCCCATGCCTACGGGGCTTTGATGTCCCGGTGACATTCGAGCCCGAATAACGCACATACTAAATGGATTTAATGCAGAAATGTGCTTGGGCCTGACAGCTACATTAATAACAGCCCCTCACACTGATAAATATGCAATTGCTACTATTAAGAGTTACCCAATTATGGGGAAAATATTTCTCTACCTTATAAATAAATCCATCAACGGGGGAAAAAAAAAGTTTTAACAATGGAGCATTTTCTTAAAAACACTTCTCCAGAAGCAAGAGACCGGCTGTGTGGGGGCTAGAACCCCCTCTTTCACTCTCCCTTCCAGTTGTTTTTAATAAGTCTTGCTTTGTCTCAAGAATGATCGGAGATTTTTTTTTCTTCTTCTTCCTCACCTCTTCTTGGTCTTCTGTATTGCACCCATCTCTTATTTCTGCATAACCAGAGAAAAGGCAGACACCCTGGAGAATGAAGAATGGGGTTCGGTGTAAAGTCAAGATAGGAGTTTAGGGGACATGGGGGGTCATGGCTGACTTTCATAATGATATATCTGGGGGAGGAGCCTTTTTTTCTCAACCCCAAAGAAAAACTGACCATCTGTATGTATCTCACTCTAAACCCTATGTGACTTTGTGGTCCAGTGGTGATGAGGAGGAAAAAGAAAGTGGCTGGGACGAAAAGTCTCAGCCGGGGAGAATTTGTCGTTATTATATTCCTACAATTAAACACAGACACCCAAGCAAAAAGAGGATAATAGCTCCCTTTCATCATTCAGGAATACGAAACAGCAAAAATCACCAACAGTCAGTCCCTGAGCTTTTCAGATAAGGAGTGTATGTGAGTGTGAGTCCATGTACAAGTGAACACACACACACACACACACACACACACACCATGTGGTGTCCACTGTAGCTAGGCTGGGGCAGCAAGGCTGAATCATTTTTCCCATGACCGTGACCCTGGACTTAAGCCAAACTGCGCAGCCCAAGCGGAGAAGAAAGGCATCCTGGGTACTTCCTCTGGGAGCCCTTGCTTCTGGGCCCACCTGGGCCTCCTGGGTATTGCTGCACTAAAATCCCCAAAGTAGAGCCTGTGGAGAAAAAAACGAGAGAAGAGAAAGAGGGACGACAACCAGTGTGACTCCGGCTGAGGCCTCTGGACCCTGAGAAGGTATTGAAAACCCTGCTACCGCCATTTCTACTGGTTTTGGGGGATTTAACCGGAAAAAGGAAACTTTGCTCCCACTGGAAAGCAAACGTTTAGAAGTCATCCCTGTGTCCTTGTACATAAATAAATAAATAAATAAATAAATAAATAAATAAATAGCAAGTTTGTATCACAAAAGCAGTTTAGAATAACTATCGAGCCAAAGGCAGGCCCGGGTAAACGTAATTCCAGCTTTTGGGGTTTTGTTATTGTTGTTGTTTGTTTGTTTGTTTGCTTTTGTTTTTGTTTAACCATCAGTGTGGGCTGGGGCAAGCATCTGGGCTTCCCTGGGCCTCAGTTGCTCCATGAGTGACAATGGGAGTTCTGTTAGTGTCGTTTGGAGAACGCTGGAGGACTGCAGGAGAATACATCTGGGAAGTGTTCTGCCCAGCCTTGGAAGGAGTAAGGCCTGCATCATGTTAGCCGCTATCTGCTAATAAGAAAATAAACATAATTGCTGAAATCATGTGTTCAGCTCTCCATCGCTGGACTCCTTGCAGAGAGGACCACTCACATCTCAATACTCACTGCCAAGTGTGTTTTGCCATAAAGCCCATCGAGGAAACCATCCTACAGGAGCTGTCTCCAAAGCATCCACGGGTCCTCAGTGGAACAGAAAAGCAGGGGAAGAGGGTGGGTTCTTTTCATCCCAGATAAACACATTCAGCAAGGCATTTAGCAGCCCTAGCCTCATGCACCATCACCAAAATGAGCGATGGAGAACCTGGAGGCCCAGTGACAGGAAAGTATGACAGGGTTAAAGGCTCTGCCCTTTCTTCCTACCCTGCCCACCCCCAAAGCACCAAAGCCACTCTGTTGTAACACAAAGGGCAACATCCCTGACACCTTGACAGCCCACAATCACATCCTCTGAGCCAACAGCACGGCAGAGACATGGGTAGAGCTGCGAGTCCTCCACTCAGGTTCCAGGGGAGAAAAATGGTTGCGATGGAAATAAAAGTTGACGCTGAAAATTCTAGAAATCTCTCACTCTAGAGACAACTACTACAGGAAATACTGAGGCAGCGTTGGAGAAAGCACTTCCTGTGAGTCATAGGCAGCA